>JARQOC010001100.1:0-49816 GCA_033576535.1 Allobates femoralis | reverse complement strand
AGCAGTGTTTTTTTTTTTTTGCGGCTGCAACTCCCGCAAGTGCTGGGACCACAGTTATACTGCACTTGCCGCAAGCCCCATAGACAATGCATGGGGCGTGCTGCAAACGCTAGTGTGAAAGGGGCCCTTTCATTTTCCTCCGATTGTTCCACTCCTGGTTTTGGCTACAAATACAGAGGTAAAAAACTCCCCAAATACCCAATGTGTGCAGATGGCCTAAGGGTACTGCTACACGTCGCAACATTGCATGCAATTTCACCTGCAATTTGCTGGTTGCAATGAAATCATGGACACATTGTTTCATTTGTACACGGCAATGTGTCCATGATTTCACTGCAACCAGCAAATTGCATGCAATGTTGCTATATGTAACGATACCCTAAGACTCAAAGCTTTGTAGTGTGTCCGGGGCTGCAGCGGGGTGGTTGCAGGATCCGGCGGGAGGTCTCCTGCTCCCACTCACTTAATATGCGCTGCTGCTGTCCATCACGGTGGTGCTGAAACTGCACCGCGGTGATGGACTGGGGGAGCAGCGCATGTTAAACTGCCTGCGCCCCCCCTGTGATGGCACATACTCCCCCCCCCCCCCCCCTTCCTCCCCATGTTAGATATGGCCCTCCATGCTGCCGCCAATAATAAAATAACCACATTACCCACCTTTTCCAGCGATGTCCTGTCTCCCTCCATGCAGCTGTGCTCCTCCACCTCCTGCTTCTTCTCTGTACAGATGGTCATGTGATCGGCTCAGCAGTGACATCATCTCTGTGCGCCCGATTACATTACCGGCGTTACAGAGAAGAAGCAGGGAGTGGAGGAGCGCAGCTGCATGGGGGGAGCCAGGACATCGCTGGAAAAGGTGGGTAATGTGGTTGTTATTTTATTATTGGCGGCAGCATGGGGGGCAATATCTAACACAGGCGAGGGCAGGGGGCATGGGCCAGCCCTGGGGGGCGTGTGCCAACCATAACAAGGGGGCTATATCCCAGGATGAGGGACCATGTACCAAGATGAGGGGACTATAAGGGACATATACCCTATATCAGTGATGGCGAACCTATGGCACGCGTGCCAGCGGTGGCACGCAGAGCCGCCTCCGCTGGCACGCAGCCTCGCCACCACACTGCCGCTTTGATCTGCCGGCGCGCGCCGCCGGCAGATCAAAGCTGGATCTGAGCAGAGGAGACTTTTCTCCTCTCTCAGACACTTCTAGGCCCGCCCTCCCGGCCAGCGTCATGTGACAGCGGTCACGTGACGCGCCCGGCATCACGTGACCGCCCTCAGTGCTGGAGACGCACAAGATGCAAGCTGCAGCAGCGGTGAAGGAAGAAAGGTGAGTATGAAAGTTTTTTTTTTTTTTTCACCAGCAGCCAGAATGGGGCCAAACAAGGAGGAGGATGATGGGGCAATACTAAGAGGAGGATGGATGGGGCAATACTAAGAGGAGGATGGATGGATGGGGCAATACTAAGAGGAGGATAGATGGATGGATGGGGCAATACTAGGAGGAGGATGGATGGGGCAATACTAGGAGGAGGATGGATGGGGCAATACTATGAGGAGGAGGAGGCTGATGGGGCCATACTATGAGGAGGAGGAGGATGGGGCAATACTATGAGGAGGAGGAGGATGGGGCAATACAAGGAGGAGGAGGATGGGGCAATACCTGGAGGAGGAGGATGGATGATGGGGCAATACTAAGAGGAGGATGGATGGGGCAATACTAAGAGGAGGATATATGGATGGATGGGGCAATACTAGGAGGAGGATGGATGGATGGGGCAATACGAAGAGGAGGCAGGATGGATGGGGCAATACCTGGAGGAGGAGGATGGATGATGGGGCAATACTAAGAGGAGGATGGATGGATGGGGCAATACTAAGAGGAGGATAGATGGATGGATGGGGCAATACTAGGAGGAGGATGGATGGATGGGGCAATACTAGGAGGAGGATGGATGGGGCAATACTATGAGGATGATGATGGGGCCATACTATGAGGAGGAGGAGGATGGAGCAATACTATGAGGAGGAGGAGGATGGGGCAATACAAGGAGGAGGAGGATGGGGCAATACCTGGAGGAGGAGGATGGATGATGGGGCAATACTAAGAGGAGGATGGATGGATGGGGCAATACTAAGAGGAGGATGGATGGATGGGGCAATACTAAGGGGAGGATGGATGGATGGGGCAATACTAAGAGGAGGATAGATGGATGGATGGATGGGGCAATACTAGGAGGAGGATGGATGGATGGGGCAATACTAGGAGGAGAATGGATGGATGGGGCAATACTATGAGGAGGAGGATGATGATGGGGCCATACTATGAGGAGGAGGAGGATGGAGCAATACTATGAGGAGGAGGAGGATGGGGCAATACTATGAGGAGGAGGAGGATGGGGCAATACAAGGAGGAGGAGGTTGGGGCAATACCTGGAGGAGGAGGATGGATGATGGGGCAATACTAAGAGGAGGATGGATGCATGGGGCAATACTAAGAGGAGGATAGATGGATGGATGGATGGATGGGGCAATACTAGGAGGAGGATGGATGGATGGGGCAATACGAAGAGGAGGCAGGATGGATGGGGCAATACTAAGAGGATGATGGATGGATGGATGGGGCAATACTAAGAGGATGATGGATGGATGGATGGGGCAATACTAATAGGGGGCAGGATGGGGCATATTGTTATGTGATGGGGCAATACTAACGGGGCAGGATGGGGCATATTGTTATGTGATGGCAGGATGGGGCATATTATTATGTGATGGGGACAAGGATGGGGCAGATTACTATGTAATGGAGGCAAGAATAGGGCAATACTACCAGGGGGCAAGTTGGGGCATATTACTATGTGATGGGGAAAATGGTGGTGCAATAATACCAAGGGACAAGGATGAGACACATTACTGCAGGATGGGGCATATTACTTCAAGGGGACACGGATGGGGCATATTACTTCAAGGGGACACGGATGGGGCATATTACTACAAGAGGACAAGGATAGGGCATTACAACAGGATGGGGCATTACTACATGATGGGGCAGGATAGGGACATTACCACAAGGGGACAAGGATAGGACATTACCGAAGGGGACAAGGATGGGGCATACTACAAGGGGATAAGGATGAAGACATTACTACAAGAAGGGGGGTCAGGATAGGAACATTACTGCCAGGAGAGGGTCAGGATGGAGCACAACTGCAAGGAGAGGGTCAGGATGGAACATATAGCTAGGAGAGGATCAGAATGGAGCAAAAAGCTAGAAGGAGAGGATCAGGATGGAGAACATAGCTAGAAGGAGGTGGTCAGGATGGAGCACATTACTACAAGGAGAGGGTCAGGATGGAGAACATAGCTAGAAGGAGGTGGTCAGGATGGAGCACATTACTACAAGGAGAGGGTCAGGATGGAGCACATTACTACAAGGAGAGGGTCAGGAAGAAGCACATTGCTACAAGGAGAGGATCTGGATGGAGCCTGTAACTAGAAGGAGAAGGTCAGGATGGAGCACATAGCTAGAAGGGGAAGGACAAGATGGAGCACATAACTACAATGGGAAGGTCAGGATGGGAAACATTACTACACAGAGAGAGTCAGGATGGAGCACATAGCTACAAGGAGAGGGTCAGGATGGAGATATTACTACAAGATGAGGACCATGATTTCAGTATGAAATCTGCTTGTATTCCATGATAAAATCTATCTCCTATCTGTCTAATATTCTGCATTTTTTCCATACAGATCAGTCCACCTGCTGTTTCTAGAAAGGGCAATGGCAGCGGCTCAGCTTCAATGTGCAGTACACATGAGCTGTCTGACCACTGCTGAATAGAAGAGAAGACTGCAAAGGTAAGTTTAAAATCAATTAATTGTTAAAATAATTGAATTGATCATCAATGTTTCAGGACTACAAGCCCTGTACAGGGAAGAGAGTTAGCATCTTCTGGCTCTCCCCCCCTGTGCAGCGCTTGTGATTACCACTGCTGCTGTAATTTAGGTTATATTATCGTGTTGGCACTTCGCCATAAATAATTTTGCTTTAGGTTGCAGTTTGGGCACTCGGCCTCAGAAAGGTTCGCCATCACTGCCCTATATGATTTGTAAGACAGACACTGACATTATAAGACGGACCCGATTTAACATTAAAAATTATTTTTTTCTGCTTTCCAAATTTGGGGGTGCGTCTTATAATCCGGTGCGTCTTATAAAGCGAAAAATACGGTACTCAACTTGTGGACATGACCTAACTCTCAAGTCTACTGTGTCAGGCCGTGTGCACACATTGAGTATTTGGTGAGTTTTTACTCCTAAACCAGGAGTGGGTGATAAATACAGAAGTGGTGACGTGTTTCTATTATACTTTTCCTCTCATTGTTCCACTCCTGATTTTAGCTACAAATACTGAGGTAAATAACTCACCAAACACTCACATTTTTGCCTCATGTACACTTTAAGTCCTCTTGCTGGTCTTATACTCGCCTGCCGCCATCTTCATTTTTTCCAGTATCACTCCAGTCGGTCTCTTGTGATTTGTGACCAGTCGGCAGCTCCAGTGTTTTATGGAGGGCAAAACTCAATACAAGTCTATAGGGGCCTCGTTCTGGCGCTCTAGATTTACATTGATAGCTTGTGACGTAACTTCTGACTTTCAGCCAATCAGAAGTTACGGGCACTAAGATGGCGCTGCAGGACCGGAGTGGCACCGAATAATGATGACGCCGCTGGAGGGTGAGTATAATACAGGGGCTTACAATTTAAGCACCATGCCAATGTTTTGGTTTTATTTCAGCACTGGAGTGGAGCTTAAAATGTAAGTCCCTGTATTATACTCGCCCTCTGGCAGTACCTGAAGCCCGCCATGTAAATATTGAATCTTTTAGGATTTTCCCAGGCAGCTCTCTTAGTACCAGCACTGGATTTAGCTTTTAGGAAATATTAGAAATGTACAACATTTTTTCTTAGTCATAGACTAAAATGTTTGGGAGGTTGTGGAACATGTCGTCATACCCCAATAATGCTTTATACACAGATATGTAGAGATGATATCGTTCTGCCTGGTGAGATATACAACATATACAATATGATTATATCCCATCATAGGAACGACGGAGAACGTCCGGGGCAGCTGGAGCGGCTCTGACCGGCAGGCGGACGTGGTCCATTACAGCAGTGAGGAGCGCAGTTTGGCTGGAGAAAGAAAGGATCCGATACCGGACCGTTCCTGACCTCATTGGAACAGGAAGACGAATGGAAGAGAGCGGCGGCCATCGCGTTGTTTAACCTGGATATCCGTCGTGCCATCCAGATCCTGAATAAGGGGCGTCCACCGGGAAAGGTTTGAGCTTTAATCTTATCAACTCCCTTGTATAATTCTTCCTTTATCTCATTGATTTTTGGCGTGAGACGTCACCCATGTCTGATGGTCGGCAGAATATTGTCAGCACAAGGCCACCCACTTTATCCAGACAGAGCCGACATGAGGCAAAGTGATGAGCGCTCTTTATTCTAGGGGTCATTAAGGGACACGGGTCAGACCCTCCATCACTTGATGCTTGTAAGACGGTTCAAGATTGATTATATAACTTCTGGGTTCACACGGGAATCTAAGCAGGACCCAAAACTGAATTTAAGACAGAAAACGGAGGGGAACAAACTTGTAAAATAATAAAAAAAAAATGATCTTATAGCAAGGTATAGTGTAATAATGTCCATAAAGAAAGTGAGAGAATGCAAAAGGGGTGTGTGTTCCCACTGAACACTACAGTAATGGTAGGAAGCACAAAAGACCCCAATGTCCAGAATCTGATTCCTACTAAACTTTCCGCCAGTACCATGTTCCAGGTGTCAGTCAGGACCCTTCATTAGGTCCCCTGTTGAAGTGAATGGGAGCGGAGCAGCATAATGGTAGTGAGCAGGAGGGCGTTCAGTCCCTCATATGTCTGTTCAGGCCTCAGTAGAGGATGTTCATACACAGCCACCATTCTTTTGGTCATCCTATCTGCACCGGCCTCCTTCTTCCTTTGTCACCTCCCTGCACAAAGTGATGACACCGGCTGTAGTGATAACTTAATTGTTTTTCATTTTTTGCAGGAGATCTGAATCTCAATGTTGTAGTGATGGCGCTGTCCGGATATACAGACGAAAAGAATTCTCGGGTCCTCTACCTGGAAGTATAAGGCTTTGCGCAGTATTTTAGTTGTTCCCAGCACTGCACTTTTGTGGACTAAACGCCCCGTTACACGGCACAACATCGCGCACAACATCGCTCAAAAGTGACATGTGAAACGATGTTGAAACGACATCATTAGTTCAACTACGATAATTAGTCAAGTTGGAGTTGACAGGTTTATGAACATGTTCCAAAACCTGACAGCTCAACCAACCTGCTGCACCGTACTGTGTGACACCGCGATAACGATGTCACGGACTACTTCGCCGATTCACAGCAATGAGCAGGGATCGTTTGCAGGGTTTGCGAACGATCCCTGCTCACAACATCGTTGGTGAGTTGTCCACGATATCTAGACATGTGACATCTCACCAGCGATGTTGAATGGATCTCAAAAACGACCACTCGTCCACGAGATCGCATCCAACATCGTAACAACGTCGTGCCATGTAACGGGGCTTTAAGAGTTCAGATGTTGTTCCTGGGATCTGTTGTAACCATTTGTCTGACTTGGGGGTCACTGCTCTGATTGCTCCTATCACCACTGGCATCACTGTTGCCTTCACCTTCCACATCTTCTCCAGTTCTTCTTTGAGGTCCTGGGATTTCTCCAGCGTCTCATATTCCTTCTATCTGATGTTGCTGTCATTTGGCACTGCCATTGCTGTCTTCTGATCCTTGCCTTCTAAGGATAAATTACATAAGGCAAAATATATAATGGGCTCACCCATCCTGAGGTTGCAAAGCTTCCTAATTCCACAGTCCAAAAGTAAGTGATGAATTCAGCACTTCCATAAAATGACAAAGTTTTATTTCATCTGATTGAAAACTTATCAAGGAACGTGGCAGAACCTTCAGAATTACTGTCCCATGATCTCATTTACATATCACCCCCTGCTACCGGGGGGGTTGGAGCCAGCCATGGTTCACCCGTGGCTGTCCGCGGGCCTTTTTAGGTTTGCGGACATTGTTGATAAAAGGACTATGGGGATCCAATCCTTTGAGTGCTTGAAAACTATCCCACCTCTCACTAATAGAGCTTTCTATCAATACCTCCAAATTCGGGACTTTGCCACCTCCCTATATGGCACCTCAGGGGTATCGGTCCCATCAGAATTCGAAAAAATATGCAGGAGGGGAACAAGCACTAGAGGTCTGATTTCAGAGATCTACCAACTCCTCGCTGCCCTAGGCAGTGGAGACCGGGAGAGCTTCTCATACATGAAGAAATGGGAAGCCCTTTTGGGCAGACAGATTTCCCCCCAGACCTGGTAATATATTTGGGACAGAGCATCCAAAACCTCCATATGCACGCTCTACAAGGAAAATCAATATAAGCTCATGATGTTCTGGTATCACACCCCTGAATTCCTCCATAAATTAAACCCACTTTTACCTGACACTTGTTGGAGATGTAGCCGAGATGTAGGCGACCTGCTTCATATCTTTTGGTCATGTCCAAGATTAAGGGGATTCTGGAGATCTGTTAGAGATCTCATTATGAAGGTTCTGTTTGTTGACATGGAACCGGACCCACTGGTATACCTTCTCAATGCACACACTGGACGGGTGGGCAAACTGGCGTCCAAGCTTCTCTTGCACATCCTTACTGCAGCTAGATGCCTGATCGCCCTCTTTTGGAGGAGATTGGAGCCGCCTTCCCTCAAGGATCTGTTCACTAGGTTATCGGATATCAGGAGGATGGAGTACCTGACAGCCTTGTTGGCAGCCAGAGTAGACCAGTTCAATCAGGTCTGGGCCCCGTGGGATTATTTCGCTGCCCAGGAGGGTATTTAATGTTGAAACAGTTTCCCCTGGTCCTGAGAGGTCTTACTCCCTTATCCTTCCCTCCCCTACTCCTCCTTTCTCTCCCCCCCCCCTTCTTTATATCCCTCCCTATCTCCCCCACCTTCCTGTTCGATCTTATTTCTATCCCTCTTGGTTTTCTTGGTTGTTATTTGTCTAATTATTACCTATTTGTTACTATCCATTGTTCAGGGGAGGTGATCATTGTTGGTGACCCTACGCGCCTGGATGTCCCTTTAAGGGAAGTGACCAGATCATACTGGCTCCTGGGAAAGGGTAGATTGTTACCACCAAGGACACAAGAAACACTGGACGATACGGACGCAATATCCCCAGGCGGTTCACCTAAACATACCTTAACCTATGTCACTCGACATCCCTCCCTTATGTTACTGTATTAATGCAATTCACTTGATGGTTTATTTTCTTTCCTGTATTACTAAAAAAAAAAAAAAAAAAAAAACTCAATAAAAATTTATTGTTGGAAAAAAAAGAATTACTGTCCCAGCGACACATAGAACACAGGTTGATGCATTGTAAAAGAAACCTTACTTAACCCTTCCAGACCCATCAACCTGTTCTATTTGTTGCTGGGACAGTAAGGCCCCATTCACACAGAGCGTTTGTGCTCCGTTTTTTATTGATCCATTTTTGGTGCAGTTTTTGCAACAAAAACATTCTCTGTTTTTGCAGAAAAAGGATCACAAGCGCATCATCTGTTTGTGCTACTTTTTTGCTCCTTTTTCGGTGGGGGGGACAGAGACACACACACTTTCTTACCCTCTCCTCGATCTCATGGTGATCCCTGGTGATGTCTTCCTCCGGGCATCGGCAGGACCTGTGGGTTGTCTGTACGGTACTTACAGGACCTGTGCCCCATGTGACTGAGTCACATGGGCAGGTCCTGGGAGCACCATACTACTCACAGACAGGACCTGCCGATGCCCAGGAGGGAAGACCTCACCAGGGATCACCATGGGATCGTGGGGAGGGTAAGTAATTGGATGTTACTTATTATTATTATTATTATTATTATTATGTTACACTGACATCTGCACAACAGATTGGAAATCCCATTCACTTTGCTGCAGATGCAGTGATTGATCCATTTTTGGTGCAGTTTAAAAAAAAAAAAAAAAAACTCAACACCGCAGAGGGATCAAAAACGTCCAGTGTGGGGGGCGTGGCCTAGCTATGGAGGAGTGAGGACGCTGGTTACACAGGCTCCCGCTTCCAGGTCTTCTTATCAGCTACATAAGCCCAGAGAATCAAGGCACTGAGGAGAACATGCGAAGGGGGAAGCCGGCGAGACCATCAGGATCCGATCCCCAGACTTCTAGGAGCTCTGAAGCCTCCATAAAACGCTTCTTTAGCCCAGGAGAAAAGATTCCCGCCAGAATCCAGAAAACTAAGATGGCCGCGACAGGGAGAAGAGATGCGGCAGAGATGATGGCGGCTGCAGCGGAAGGGGCAGTGAGCCGGCGGACACAAGCAGAGAGCTCCCAAGGGTCAGCAGAGGGTCCCGGTAGCCAGAGGGCAATGAAAACCAGAGGCTCAGGTAACCGGTCGGCCGGGGGGATGGTGGTGGAAGCGAGCTCCCAGCCCGAACACATAGAATCTCCTGGAGGCGCGATCCCTCAGAGTCCCTCGCAGATGGGAGAAATAAATCAAGCCACAACACTTCAGAGACCCCCTACTATGCCACAGATGGGGACCCCGGCACCCGGGACCCAAGGAGTGCAATTAGAGGCTGGGGATGATCACAGAGAGCCCCCTCTCCTGACACCTGCAACTGTATATACATCGGTGTGCTCTGCCCGAACACTGTATCCTGACCCCAACAGTCAGCTATATCCTGCTCAGTTACATTCAGATGACCAGTCCCAGACCTTCAGTGTACTGGGGGAGTTGAATGATTTGAGAACCAGGATGGCATCTATTCCCACCCGGGAAGACATGGAGGCGTACATAGGTCGCCTAGAGCAGGCATACAGGAGTGAGTTATCATGCCTAAGAGGAGAGGTCACTAGGGTGGACTCCCAAGGCCAAGACCACGCACATAGAATTTCAGCCCTGGAGGAAATCTGCAGAACACAACAAGCTACCCTCCTAAACCAATCGACCCAAATCACGCACTTGATTGATGCCTTGGACGACGGCGAAAACAGGGGGAGACGAAACAACCTACGCATAAGGGGACTGCCTGAAACAGTAGCTTCCAGAGACTTACCAAGGGTGCTGCAGAGTATATTCAATGAGCTACTGAGTGATCCCCCCTCAAACTACATAGAACTTGACCGTGCCCATAGGGCTTTGGGCCCCAGACCTGACGATTCAGACTGGCCACGCGACGTGATCTGTAGAGTCCACCATTACCTGACCAAAGAAGCTATAATGAATAAAGTCCGGAATGGTAGACAATGCAAATTCGAGGATAAGTTACTGACCATACTTCCTGACCTCTCTAGGCTGACTCTTCAGAAAAGAAGGGCGCTACGTCCCCTACTGGACACTCTGAGAGATCACGATATACCTTACACTTGGGGATTCCCCTTCAGACTTCAAGTTAGAAGTGAAGGAAGACAGATTATCTTGCGGTCTCCTGCTGATATGTCCTCCTTCACCTCGGCACTAGACCTCCCTATGGTTCCTATCCAGGGATGGCCGGAGTTCCCAATGAGAATAGGAGATGGATTCCAGAGACCAGGCGGAGGATTTCGTCGGCGACAAGGCCAGAACGAGGAGCGTAGACAACATCGTTGAGAAGAATTCGGAGCTGACTACAAAAAACCCTGCAATTTAAATGGAAACAAGGACTGAGGACTAATCGAGCACCGTGAGAAGTTTTTTTTCCCCCCTTGATCCCCCCTAATTTTCCTCCCCTTCCCTCTCCCTTCCCTATACTCCCCTTCCTCCCTTTACCCTATCCATCCCCCTCCTTCCCCTTCTCATCCCGAACGGCCCTCTGAAAAATGTCGGTTTGGAGTACTGAACTGATCCTCCCTGAAAAGATCTGGACTGGGGGAAAACTATCTCTCTTAGAAAATCTTGCTTAAATGTCTTTTAGGTGAAGTTAATGAGTGGTTTCGGAGGACGGAAATTTTACATATGCCCTCCCCTCCTCCCTCTCCCTATCCCTCCCCTCCCCCCCCTTCCCTCTCCCTCCCCTATACCCCCCTTCCTTCCTTTACCCTACCTCCCCCCTCCTTCCCCCTCTCACCCAGAACGGCCCTCTAAAAAATGTTGGTTTGGTGTACTGAACTAATCCTCCCTGAAAAGAACTGGACTGGTGAAAGATTATCTCTCATGGAGTATCTTGCTAAAATGTCTATTATGTGAAGTTAATGAGTGGTCTCGCAGGATGGAAATTTTACATATGTCCCCCCCCTCCTTCCTCTTCCTATCCCTCCCCCTCCCATTCCCTCCCCCCATCTCCCCCCTCCTCCTTCCCCCCCCTTCCCCTCCTCCTCCCTGGGGACCATATGAGCCTCTTGCCTGTGAAAAGCCAAGGCTTAGACCTGGAGCGGGAGACTCCGACATAGAAGGCTTTAAACCCCACAGGGACTCCTGCCCGCACAGGTGCGGTGGGATAAGTTACCCCCTACCTACTGACTCTAGATTCTAGGGACCAATTGATCCTTTTTGCTTTTTACTCCCTCTTATTTGTGTTTTGTATTACTTACTGTTGGATATTTGTTTTTATTTCGCTTCAGTAATGTGAATAGAAGTAATAAGCGGGCTGCCTAGATTTCTACAAATTGATTTATATAGCAGCACCAAATTTATATGTGACACACATCAGGGTCTCGAACCGAATCTTTGGTGTGACCTTATATCGCTCCCTGATAGGGATCCCACTGAAGCACTTTCTCCCTCCTCTCTCTCCTTCCCTCTTCTTCTCTTTCTTTTCTCCTCTTCTTTCTCTATCATCTATCATACAGACGCTACCCGGTCTCTAAACTAGGAGCTGATCCACATAAATATAGAAGCGTGTCTCTGACATTAACTTATAATCTTACCCTAGGTATAGCATGTCTAAACTCAAGATTTGCTCATATAATGTTAGGGGCTTCAACACCCCTCAGAAACGCTCAAATGTCTTAAATGAAATGCATAAATCTGGGGTTATGCTTTTACTCCTTCAGGAGACCCATTTTAAAGGGGGCCGTGTCCCTGTCATCGGAGACCAACGCTACAACGTCTGGATCCATAGCCCCAACCCGACGAGGAGATCCAAAGGAGTATCCATAGCGATTCACCGATCCCTCACTCACTCAGTCCTGGACACAGTCGTCGATGAAAATGGTCGGTATATTTTACTAAAAATAAGAATAGGACCTACAATCTTTACAATAGCCAACTGGTATCTACCAAATAACAACCCCGCCAGTTCATGTATAGATCTCCTAGGCACACTTGCAGACTTTGCAGAGGGAGTCATCGTTATAGGAGGAGACCTAAACTTCACCTTGAACCCTTCGGTCGATAGTTCCTCTGGTGGCAGAGGCCTATCAGGGTCCAAATTGAGGGCGGTTAAGCGAGCGATACAGAACCTAAGCCTGGTAGACTTATGGAGAGCCCTTCACCCCCACGACAGAGATTACACCTACTTCTCACCTGTCCACGACTCCTATAGTAGAATAGACTACTTTTTAGTTAGTCAGAGAGTTTTGACATGGGAGCCACAGGCTACCGTGGGACAGATGTGCCTCTCCGACCATGCTCCAATTTTCTGTCACCTGCGCCTGCCGGGGGTAAACGACAAACAGTGGTCCTGGAGATTAAATGATAACCTCCTGAATGATGAAATCTGCTGCTCAGAAGTAAAGGAAGTGATCTCTGAATTCCTCTCTATACACGAAGCAGACCAGACAGCCCTACCAACCCAGTGGGAAACTCTGAAGTGCGTGGTGAGAGGAGTATTAATTAAACATGGCTCTAGAATTAAGCGAGAAAAATGTAACAAAATAGACGCTCTAGTAAAGAAAATAGGGTCCCTAGAGAGTATCCACAAAAGGACGCTAGAGAAGCAGACTCTGGCAGAGCTGATAATGGTTAGAGATGAACTTAGGGGCCTCATTGACCAGAAATACTTAAGAGGAAGAGAAAGGCTCCACAGGCATCTCTATGAACATGGAGATAAATGTGGAAGGCCTTTGGCTAGACTGCTCCACCCGAAGGGTATCCCTGGACGTGTTCCACAAATTAAACAACAAAACGGGGAAATTTCTCAAAACCCTGAAGCTATTCTGCAAGCATTTAGAGACTTCTACAATCGTCTCTACAATATAAAAGGGCATTACGCCGACATGAATAAAGAAAGATATAAAGAAAAACTAAAATCTTATATGGAAAATATAGCCCCACCAGCCATTGCCCCCGAATTAACCAATACACTAGAGACGGACTTCTCTGAAGAAGAGGTCAAAGAGGTGATCCGTAGCTCCCCCGGAGGTAAGAGCCCGGGACCAGATGGGTTTACCTCCAAATTCTTCAAACTATTCTGCCCCCAGGTGGCCCCGTTCTTGGCGAGGACGTTCAACGCCATTACCTCAGACTGCACGTGGGTCCCTCAATCACTGGAGGCCCACATTAGCGTTATCCCTAAGCCTGACAAAGATCTCTCGGAAGTGGCCAGTTATAGGCCTATTTCCTTAATAAATATAGACATAAAGCTATTTTCCAAACTTTTAGCCAATCGTCTAGCCCCTCTCCTTCCCTCTGTGATACACAATGATCAGGTGGGATTTGTTCAGGGGAGGGAGGCTAGGGATAACACTAACAAACTTATGCTGATTATGGCCCGGTCGAAGGCCCGTAAGATCCCAATGTGTATACTATCGGTTGATGCTGAAAAGGCCTTCGACCGGGTCAACTGGTGCTTTCTGGAGGCCTCACTGGAACGGATGGGCCTGGGGACACGATTTATGAGCAGAGTCATGTCTCTATACAGTTGTCCCACAGCCAGGGTTAAAGCTAACGGAGGATTGTCCACACCTTTCCGATAAACAACGGAACCCGACAGGGATGCCCTCTCTCCCCATTACTTTATGTAATTATTATGGAACTAGCTGTGAGCCCGATGCAAATGCATCGGGATTCTAGAACGTGCATTAATTTGATTATAGTAGTTATAGCTGGTGTGAGGACTTTTCGGGGGGGTGTGAATAGTTTTTCGGGGGGGTGTGATAGTTTTGGGGGGGTGCAATACTTTTGGGGGGGTCAATATTTTTTGGGGGGGTCCAATACTTTTTTCGGGGGGGTCCAATACTTTTTTTGGGGGGGGTCCATACTTTGGGGGGGTCCAATACTTTTTTGGGGGGAGGTCCAATACTTTTGGGGGGGTCATCTTTCTTGGGGGGGGTCCAATACTTTTTTGGGGGGTCCAATACTTTTGGGGGGGGTCCAATACTTTTTTTTGGGGGGTCATACTTTTGGGGGTCCAAATTTTTTGGGGATACTTTGCTTTGGGGGGGTCCAATACTTTTTTTGGGGGGGGTCAATATTTTGGGGGGGGGTCCAATATTTTTTGGGTCAATATTTTGGGAGGGGGTCCAAGTAATATTTGGGGGGTCCAATACTTTTTTGGGGGGTCCAATACTTTTTTGGGGGTCCAATACTTTTGGGGGGGTCCAATATTTTTTTGGGGGGTCCAATACTTTGGGGGGGTCCAATACTTTTGTTGGGGGTCCAAATTTTTATACTTTTGGGGGGGGGGGTCCAATATCTCATTTTTTTGGGGGGTCAATACTTTTTGGGGGGTCCAATACTTTTTGGGGGGGGGGTCCAATACTTTTTTGGGGGGGTCCAATACTTTTTTGTGGGGGGTCCAATACTTTTTTGGGGGGGTCCAATACTTTTGGTCTCTTTGGGGGGTCCAATACTTTTTTTGGGGGGTCCAATATTCTTATTTTTTGGGGGGTCCAAACTTTTGGGGGTACATACTTTTGGGGGTTTGGGGTCCATACTTTTTTTGGGGGTCCAATACTTTTGGGGGGGGGTCCAATACTTTTTTTGGGGGGGTCCAATACTTTTTTGGGGGGGTCCAATACTTTTGGGGGGGGTCCAATACTTTTTTTGGGGGGTCCATAGTCCAATACTTTTGGGGGGGTCATCTTTTTGGGTCATACTTTGGAGGTCCAATACTTTTGTCTTTGGGGGGTCCAATACTTTTTTGGGGGCATCTTTGGGGGTCCAATACTTTTTTTTTGGGGGGTCAATACTTTTTTGGGGGGGTCCAATACTTTTGTTGGGGGGGGGGTCCAATACTTTTTGGGGGTCAATCTTTGGGGGGGGTCCAATACTTTTTTTGGGGGTCATACTTTTTGGGGGTCCAATACTTTGGGGGGGTCAATACTTTTTTGGGGGTCCAATATTTTTGGGGGTCATAGGGGCATACTTTGGGGGGTCCAATACTTTTTTTGGGGGGTCATAGTCCAATACTTTTTTGGGGGGTCCAATATTTTGGGGGGTCCAATACTTTTTTTGGGGGGTCCAATACTTTTGGGGGGGTCATACTTTTTGGGGGTCCAATACTTTTTTTGGGGGGGGGGTCCATCATATACTTTTTGGGGGGTCCAATACTTTTTTTGGGGGGTCCAATACTTTTTTGGGGGGGGTCCAATACTTTTTTTGGGGGGTCCAATACTTTTTGGGGGGTCCAATACTTTTTGGGGGGGTCCAATACTTTTTTTGGGGGGTCCAATACTTTTTTGGGGGGTCCAATACTTTTTGGGGGGGTCCAATACTTTTTTGGGGGGTCCAATACTTTTTTGGGGGGTCAATACTTTTGGGGGGTCCAATACTTTTTTGGGGGGTCCAATACTTTTTTTGGGGGGTCCAATACTTTTGGGGGGGGTCCAATACTTTTTTTGGGGGGTCCAATACTTTTTTTGGGGGGTCCAATACTTTTTTGGGGGGGTCCAATACTTTTTTTGGGGGGGTCCAATACTTTTTTGGGGGGGTCCAATACTTTTGGGGGGGGTCCAATACTTTTTTTTGGGGGGGTCCAATACTTTTTTTGGGGGGTCCAATACTTTTGGGGGGGGTCCAATACTTTTTTTGGGGGGTCCAATACTTTTGGGGGGGTCCAATACTTTTTTTGGGGGGTCCAATACTTTTTTTGGGGGGTCCAATACTTTTTTTGGGGGGTCCAATACTTTTGGGGGGGGGTCCAATACTTTTTTTGGGGGGTCCAATACTTTTTTTGGGGGGTCCAATACTTTTGGTGGGGGGTCAAAAACTTTTTTTGGGGGGTCCAATACTTTTTTTGGGGGGTCCAATACTTTTGGGGGGGTCCAATACTTTTGGGGGGGATCCAATACTTTTGGGGGGGTCCAATACTTTTTTTGGGGGGTCCAATACTTTTTTGGGGGGGTCCAATACTTTTTTGGGGGGGGGTCCAATACTTTTTTGGGGGGTCCAATACTTTTGGGGGGGGTCCAATACTTTTTTGGGGGGGTCCAATACTTTTTTTGGGTAGTCCAATACTTTTGGGGGGGGTCCAATACTTTTTTTGGGGGGTCCAATACTTTTTTTGGGTAGTCCAATACTTTTGGGGGGGGGGTCCAATACTTTTTTTGGGGGGTCCAATACTTTTTTTGGGGGGTCCAATACTTTTGGGGGGGGGTCCAATACTTTTTTTGGGGGGTCCAATACTTTTTTGGGGGGTCCAATACTTTTGGGGGGGGGTCCAATACTTTTTTTGGGGGGTCCAATACTTTTTTTGGGGGGTCCAATACTTTTGGGGGGGTCCAATACTTTTTTTGGGGGGTCCAATACTTTTGGGGGTGGTCCAATACTTTTTTTGGGGGTCCAATACTTTGGGGGGGGGGTCCAATACTTTTTTTGGGGGGGTCCAATACTTTTGGGGGGGGGGTCCAATACTTTTTTTGGGGGGTCCAATACTTTTGGGGGGGTCCAATACTTTTTGGGGGGGGTCCAATACTTTTTTTGGGGGGTCCAATACTTTTTTGGGGGGGTCCAATACTTTTGGGGGGGGTCCAATACTTTTTTTGGGGGGTCCAATACTTTTTTTGGGGGGTCCAATACTTTTGGGGGGGTCCAATACTTTTGGGGGGGGGGTCCAATACTTTTTTTGGGGGGTCCAATACTTTTTTTGGGGGGTCCAATACTTTTGGGGGGGGGGGTCCAATACTTTTTTTGGGGGGCCCAATACTTTTTTTGGGGGGTCCAATACTTTTGGGGGGGTGTCCAATACTTTTTTGGGGGGGTCCAATACTTTTTTTGGGGGGTCCAATACTTTTTTTGGGGGGTCCAATACTTTTGGGGGGGGTCCAATACTTTAATATATTTTTTTTTTTTTTTTTTTTTTGTTATAATTATTTTTTATTTTATTATTTATATTTTTTTTATTACTATTTTTTTTATTATTAAATTTATTTATTATTTGTTATTTTCAGTGTATTTATTTTTATTAAAATTATTTTATTTTATTAAAAAAACGCATCTGCGGCGCGGTTGCGGTAATCCCCATACAAAGTATAGGGGGACTTGCGGCAGGTGCGGCAAAACCGCACTTGCCGCACCTGCCGCAAGTCCCCCTATACTTTCTATGGGGATTACCGCAACCGCGCCGCAACTTGCACTTGCGGCGCGGTTGCGGTAATCCTTATGGGGATTACCGCAACCGCGCCGCAAGTGCTCGCACTGAGCCAGCGAGTCGCAATGCGGCGCGGTTGCGGTAATCCTTATGGAAGCGGGCATTGCGAGTCGCTGGCCGAAAATAGAACCAGAGGCTCGGCCACAAAGCTAGCGATTTCCCGCTGAGGCTAGCGACTCGCTACCTGAGCGGGAAATCGCTAGCTTTGTGGCCGAGCCTCTGGTTCTATTTTCGGCCAGCGACTCGCAATGGCCGCTTCCCGGCCATTGCTCGCACTAAAGCTAGCGACTCGCAAAGGCCTCGCGGCCATTGCTCGCGCAGCTGACGCCTCGCATTGGCCGCTACGCGGCCAATGCTTCGCCGTGGTGACGTCACAGTGTGACATATCCACGGCACGTTTTCGGGGTCCGACACGAAAATGCCTACGGCAATTATATAGTAGATACCTGGCCGTGGCAATACGTGGAAGCCTTGACATTAAAGGGGTAGAACTCAACGATCGGCAGTATAAAACAGCGCTCTTCGCTGATGATTTACTGTTATTTGTAACTCAACCACGCACGTCCTTCCCTCAATACTCAAGGTCTTCGGGGAGTATGGTAAACATAGCAATTTTAAGATCAACACCCATAAGACGGAGGCTTTGGATGTATCCCTACCCAGGGGGGAGAGGGAGCACCTGGCGGAGTCCTTCTCATTTAAGTGGCAGCTGTCTGGTCTGAAATACTTGGGAATAGTGGTCCACAGTGATATTTCCAAATGGTTCAATCTAACAACTACCCCCCTTGCTGCAAAAAACAACAAACGACCTACGCAAATACGATAAACGTCGGGTATCCTGGCTTGGACGAATCAACGCCATAAAAATGGATGTTCTACCCCGCTTTCTATTCTTGTTCCAAGCGGCCCCACTGGCGGTCCCGGCTCAGTTCTTCAAACAACTGCAGTCTATTGTATCTAGATTTGTATGGGGAGGGAAACGTCCCAGAATAAGTTTACAGACCTTATATAGACATAAATCTCAAGGCGGTACAGGATTACCCAATTTTAAAAACTACTATAAAGCAGCAGTTCTAAATCGTCTGATTGATTGGGAATACCATGGAGAGGAAAAACAATGGGTGGAACTAGAGCAGTCAACAGTAGACATTCCTCTTTGGAGTTTGCCTTGGATACTGCCAGCAGACAGACCCCAACGGGGTTTGGACGACCCCCTCATGACCACAACTTTAAAACTCTGGGACCCACTGAGCAAACAAAACCTAAGGGCAAGGAGCCCGGGTCCTCTCACTCCTCTTTTTCATAATCCAGCGTTCCCCCCGGCACTGCAGGCCCAATCCTTCTTGAAATGGAGTCGCAAAGATCGACCTCGTCTAATGCTGGCGTTTGTGAGGGGGACCCTTCAGACGGCCGATGACCTGGCCGCAACGGCCTCTAGCAGGACATGGTTGGAGCATGCACAGCTTCGGTCCTATATAGCCAGTTTATCACAGGAAGTAGACTTTTCGGCCCCCCCGACACCATTAGACAAACTGTTTCTTCTTGATTCCCCGCCAGAGCACACAATTTCTTCAATCTACTCTATTCTTAATACACAAACAGATGAGGATAGACCAAGATTCATGATTAGATGGGAAAAGGAATTGAGAGAAGAGATCCCCGCAGAGGACTGGGAGAGGGCATGCATATACACCCATAAACTCTCAATGGCGTGCCAAGCCCAAGAGAAAAACTATAAAATCTTGACTCGATGGTACCGTTGCCCATCCACCCTACATGCGGCCTTCCCTACAGTCTCAGACACTTGTTGGAGGTGTAACAAAGAAGTAGGCACCATGATACACATTTGGTGGGAATGTGAAGGAATTAAACCTTTTTGGCAAGCAGTTTTCCAACTATATGGGAAGGTATATGGTAGGACTCAAGCGATGATACCTGATATAGCCCTACTATCGATACTCCCAGGGTCCTACAAATCGCAGAAGACTGATCTGCTTAGATTTTTTCTAACGGCAGCTCGGACGGTCATACCCAGATACTGGAAGTCTTCTCTCACCCCACCATTAACGGAGTGGTTAGCGGAGATGGTGAAACTACACCGTATGGAAGAACTCACAGCAGAGGTCTCCGATGCCAGGGACCGATATCTCAAGACATGGGGTCCCTGGATCTTATTTAAAGATTCCCAGACCTTTGGAGACACATTCTGAGGGGGAGCTGAAAAGGGGGCAGGATTTCGGTACGGGGAGCTTCAATTCCCAGTGAGCTTTATGAGATAGAGGGTCCGTCATTGAATAATTGTGGGCCCCCGTGCCGGGATCGCCTTCCCTAACTTCTATATACTATACTGAAAACCTATTCTTCCCCCTGTATCCTCCCCTCTATCCCTTCTCTATTGCTCTGATCCTTACTCTCTGTTTGTGCTTGGTGACCTATTGGTGGTGATATGAGGTATGGGAATGAGACTTTGTGACTAAGATCTAGGGTCAGAAACACCTGACAGCCCTGCTTGATCCAACAGTCGATAGAATGCTCTAAGTAAAGACAGGGTCATACCTCTGTTACTTACCCTGACTCCTAACTATAGTAGATTCACCCATTTTGCCATATACTGCTTCACGCTTACATAGAAGTCACCCTATAATGACCAAGATAAGTGAAGTAACATATTGAGCTAGACTCCTGTGAATAAACAGAGCAGACACATACTGGAGCGTTTAGAATCTGATTTTACTGAGTACCGAATACATACTACAGAATAATGGTATTATTTCCTGTTCTATTATTCAATAGAAGAGATTTGCGACACTTCCTAGCTCATTTACTACAGTGTATTCCAAGTTTCTCGTTATAATATTGCGAAATGATATGTTTATTGTTTATTAAGACAGATACTGTAGAGGCCATGTTGGCCCCTGAATAATCTATAATTTCTATGTTATGGAATTCAGAAGAAAAGTGATCAGTCCTACTGTATACTCAATTGTTTGTGACAAATTTCCTGGACCTTCAATAAAAACATATTGAACATAAAAAAACGTCCAGTGTGAACACAGCCTAATTCTGATGGTTATGTCACATTTCTTGATATGTTTTTAATTTAATTAAATAATAGTTTTACATTTTATGGAAGTGCTGGGTTCATCACTTACTTTTGGATAAATTAAATTGGGAAACATTCATTTACAACATAACTAGGCCACATAATACAATAGTGTCACATGTCACCCACTACACAGGGCCTGCAAGAAATCAAAGAATCAGACGTCATCTGAATGAGGTTCCTCAAAGTTAGAGGTTCACAAACTTTCTGACCTTGAGAGCCACTTTGGGCTCCTTCGCCCTCTCAGTAGCGACACCCAGAGCCCCCATAACTGGTATAATGACAGCCAAAGCTTTATACCAGGCAGTATACCAAGATCCAGGGGTTCCTACCTCACCCCCATTCAGATCTGCTCTTCTGTGTGGAGATACTCACAAAAATCACCATCTGGAGACCTGATCTTCACAGCTGTTTGCTAGACCTGGTGCTAATGCACCAAGCTGGAAGTCGACCATGAGCCACACATCATGGTCCCTCGAGCCACATGTGGCCCCCGAGCTACCAATTGCTACCTTGAGCAGGAATCCCCAATTAGTCTTGCCAATTTCTCTTTAATAAGAGAGAACAACTCAAGAAGAAAAGGAGAGGAAGAAAGAGGGGAAAGTATTAAAGGGAATCTGTCAGCAGGTTTTTGCTGTGTAAGCTTAGGAGAACATCCTGTAAGGGTTAATAAAACAAGTCAACTGTGCTTCTCTTATCAGGCTCTGTGCTATTGTTTACCTCAACTGAAGGCTTTATCACCTGGTGATTACCATTACAGGACTACATTGTCATGAGCAGGGCAGTCTGACATGCCCCCTGCTGTGATTGACACTTTGTGCATTGCCAGCAATCTCTATAGAACCGGGCGGGGGTGGGGGCAGCTCTGCTGTGTTCCTACAGCTATACTGGATTTTGCTCCAGAAAGGATGTAACACCGGGCAGGACCAAAAGATATGTAGAAAATTGCCCTCATGACATCTGTATCTCCAACAGGTTGGCTTAATGGATGGTAACATTTTGACAATTTTAGTCGGGTCCCTGTAACATCTGGATAAGAGTTTACAATTCAATTCTTGCAGACGTGAACTTTAAAAGATGTATGCACCATTGTTTATATATTTCTAAATATGTCTTTTTTTGTTGTGTCTTAAAACTTGTAGATCTCTGTTTATTCCCCCTGAAGAAGACTTTCAATAAAGTCGAAACGTTGGGGTTGTTATAATTACTTTATGCAAAAAAGCAGGAATAAATAAAGAATTTTTCTGCTGAAAAAAACTGATTCATTTTTTGCTCTTAAGTGTGTGCCAACAATACTATAAACTAACACCCAAGGTTTAGACAGCAGAAGATAGGAAAAACATTTTTCCTGTTAATTAGAACTTTCCTGGTGGTGTAAAGTGGAGGAGTCATTGTCACAAATGTTAATGTTTCAGGGTTGAATAGGGAGGTAATCTATTGTTAGTGTGTCAGCTACATGCCAACTACATGCACATATAGACACATAGCCCCGCTATATGCACAAATAAGGATGCACAGCTCTGCTACATGCACATAGACACGCACAGCTCTGCTACATGCACATACAGACATGCACAGCTCTGCTACATGCACATAGACACGCACAGCTCTGCTACATGCACATACAGACACGCACAGCTCTGCTGCATGCACATAGAGACACGCACAGCTCTGCTGCATGCACATAGAGACACGCACAGCTCTGCTACATGCACATAGAGACACACACAACTCTGCTGCATGCGCCTGGAGACACGCACAGCTCTGCTGCATGCGCCTGGAGACACGCACAGCTCTGCTGCATGCGCCTGGAGACACGCACTGCTCTGCTGCATGCACTTAGAGACACGCACTGCTCTGCTGCATGCACCTAGAGACACGCACAGCTCTGCTGCATGCACCTAGAGACACGCACAGCTCTGCTGCATGCGCCTAGAGACACGCACAGCACTGCTGCATGCACATAGAGACACGCACAGCTCTGCTGCATGCACATAGAGACACGCACAGCTCTGCTGCATGCACATGGAGACACGCACAGCTCTGCTGCATGCACATGGAGACACGCACAGCTCTGCTGCATGCACATGGAGACACGCACAGCTCTGCTGCATGCACATGGAGACACGCACAGCTCTGCTGCATGCACATGGAGACACGCACAGCTCTGCTACTGGGAACGTTAGTCCATTACATCAGTAATCCTTGGCAGCATTCAAACAAAAGTGCAGCACAGAGCTGGGAAATAGGATGAAAAATTATAGAATTACTTTGGATCAGAAAGATAGAATCACTTTCCTATTTTTTTCATTAATTTGGGATTAGTGCCTGGAGGACTTGGATTTGATCTTAGTGTGAGTCTGTCTGAGACGAGGGGCAATTATTGTCTTCTATATCCGCTAACACTTGTTCTCATTTCTGTACTATTCCAGTTTGATTGTGCCATGGCGGTGCGGGATCCGGTGGCCTTCGCCTGCTTGTTCCTAAATGATGCTCAGGTGAGACCGCACTGTACAAGGTCAGGACGAACGCTGACAATAGATGAAGCCGTCCTTCCATCCATACCACCAGCCGGGCATCCTCTAAGTGTCCCAGACTGGTACTGACTGGGATCTGCAATAAGAACATTCTCCCACCTATCAAATAAATGATACTAGGGGGGTTGACTTGTGCGGCTTTTTATACGTTGTAGTTAATTAAATACATGGACAAGCTGACGCCGGACATGAAGGACGTCGGGAACCTTGAAGGGATCGTCCTGATCGGACTGACGAAGGACGGGGTGGACCTGCTTGAAAGTTACGTTGATAGAACGGGCGACGTGCAGAGTGCGAGTGACTGCATGCTGCAGGGAGGTGTAACTACACACGTCTCCGGTGGTGTCTTAATATTGTGGTTTAGCATCAAACCATGTGAATTTCAGGACTAGGGATACACGGTGACACAAATGTTGTGCCTATGATGGCAATATGCAGCATCGGCATCACCGCATGTTATTTCACTGCGACTGGAGGTGAAGGAACCTCTCAACAATTAGATTTGGCAAATTCAGGGGAAAATTCAATGGCCCAGATCACAGTGTCGTGCATGAGATTTTAGAGATCTCGACTTCTTCTGGTGCTGTAAAAAGCGACTTTTAATTTACAGAAACCGCATAAAAAGAGCAGCAAAAATGCAACGTGTGAACATAGGCTTAGATGCACCCAGATTTGTTATAGAGCCCTAACCTTAGTTTGTACCGTGCCGTAAAGATCACATTTAACAATTGCAGCCTAAGACTGGGTTCACATTGGCGTTCCCCTCCGCAGCGTTCTGCAGAGGGGAAGCGCCATGTGTGCGCAGCCAGCAGAAGCCCCTATCTCTATAATGAGAGCGCACGGTGCTGCGCTTGACTGCGCATGACCATGCGCTCCCATTCACTCCCATATGTGATTTGTACGCAGGCGGATGCCTGCGCACAAATCACACAGTCTCGTCCGCACCAGGGACGCGACATGTTGCATTCCTGGTGCGGACAAAAGTGTGTGATTTGTGCGCAGGCATCCGCCTGCGTACAAATCACATATGGGAGTGAATGGGAGCGCACGGTCATGCGCAGTCAAGCGCAGCACCGTGCGCTCTCATTATAAAGATAGGGGCTTCTGCTGGCTGCGCACACATGGCGCTTCCCCTCCGCAGAATGCTGCGGAGGGGAACGCCAATGGGAACCCAGCCTAAGGGCAACTTTACACACACCAACTTATCTGTCCAACTTCTGAACAACTTACTGGTTGCAGTGAAATCATGGACACATTGCTCCATTTTGTGGCTGTGTACAAATGGAACAATGTGTCCATGATTTCACTGCAACCAGTAAGTTGTTCAGAAGTTGGACAGATAAGTTGGTGTGTGTAAAGTGGCCATAACACATCTACAGCACAACCAATCACAAAGAATCCAAACAGGTGAGATCTCCGCACACAGGACTTTCCCCCATAGACGCAGATGTGGATCTTGTGGAATCTTTTACACATGTGCAATCTCTCTGATTCCGCAGTTTAAAGTGAACCTGTCGCCCCTTTTCTGCTTTTTAAACTGAAAGTTCCACCTTCAGCAGCGCCTGTGCTGCATTGTATGAAGGTGGCTATAATCCCCTATCCCCCCTGTACACCTAAATCATTACTTTATATACTTACAGGTCAGATGGGTCTTCATTGTGTCCGGTCATCACCACCTCTCTGGTCTTCTTCCGCCTCTTCATTCTTCTGGGCGCCTTCTCTTCTCTCATCCTAGTCTCGTTTTCGGCACCTGCACAGATTCCTCTCTCTTCGCGCAAGCGCCCTGAGCTCTGCCTGCATTATATCTACCCTGTTCTGTGGGAATCTAGTGCCTGCGTACTAGCAGTAATGCACTGAGCAGTAATGCTGTTTGCTCTGCCCACATTAGGGCAAAGCTAGTGCACAGGTGCTAGATTCCCACCCTGGGGTCTGCATAAGCAGAACACAATACAGGGCGGGATCTGGCGCAGATGAGTAGGGCAGAGCTCAGGGCACCTGCGTGAACATGCAGGAATCTGCGCAGGAGAAATAGGAGGAGCCCAAAAGAATGAAGAGGCAGATGAAGACCAGAGAGACGGTGATGACCGGAAGCAATGAAGACTCATCTGACCCGTAAGTATAACTTTACATAAAGAGCGGGAAAGTTTGTGAAGTAATTTTCTCCTTCGCCTCATTGGGGGACACAGGTCCATTGGTGTTATGCTTTAGTCCACTAGGAGGCGACAGTAAGCAGAATCTGCAAAAGAGTTACAGTGGCTCCTCCTCTGCAGTATACACCCCTGGATCAGGCACTGCCTCACCAGTTTTTGCTTAGTGTCGTTAGGAGGCACACCTAAACATTTTTTCCTTTTTATTTTTCATTTAATTTTTATTTTTTTCTTCAAAAGAAGAAAAGTGGGTTTGGCGTGACCCCGGCATGCTCCTTCCTTGGCTCCCCACTGTTGGGGCGCTGGGTTGAAGTCGAGATATCCTGACATATGCCGTCCTCCTTCCTCGACATCCCACTGTTGAGGTGCTGGGTTAATATTGAGATATCCTAGCATAACATCCTCCTCCCTCACTCCCTCAATGGGTCCTGGGTCGAAGTTAAGGCTCTACAGTACCTACAGCAAGTTTCTGAGAGGCAAAGACTACCAGCAGACGTTCCCCTAATCACCCTTGGGGTTTTTAGGATGAGGCACCAAAGGTACCAGCAGCACACATGGCTGCACTACTTATACTCACAGCGCAGGTACTAGCAGCACAAATGGCTGCACTACCATACTGGGCTCCAACATGCTCAGCGCAGATTCAGCAAAGCTGTACTACACTGCAGCACAGCATCCAGCACCACAGCAGCCAGCACTTAGCTGCAATTACAGTACCACTGTGTGTATTGCAGAGAGGACCCGGCCCAAAGAGTCTGGCGGGGTCCGGGTCCATTCCGATCCTCCGACCGCACTTCCGCGCCGGCCCTCCACCTTTTCAACTAAGCGAGGCCCCGGCTTCAGGCCTAGCACTTAGGCCGCCTCCCCTGCGCCTCCCCTCCGCATCTTAGCGGGGGCGGAGTGGTCACTAGAGCGCTCTTTCCAATTAGGAAGCGCGCCTTTTCCTCCGCTCCGCCTGCTCCTTCCTCTCCCTCACCGCCGCCATTACCAAGCACATGGGGACCTTCCTGCTATCGGCACCTCAGCTCTCTGGGGGACACGGGCATCGTGAGCTGCTACTGGGGAGCGCTTGGTGGCAAGACCTCTGCAGAGAACTTCTCTGCAGAGGCTTCTCTTCATTCTGTCCTGCACTTCTCTGCACAGGCACTGTCGGATCACATATTACAGGGGGCTTCATTACAAGTTATTTATTCACAATGTCTGGCTCTAAGAGTAAGACGAACACCAAGGCCTTTAATACTTATTATGCTACCTGCACTGCTTGTAAAGCTTCTCTCCCTGCTGGATGCACCTCTCCACATTGCCAGAACTGCACCCAAACTGTAGTCACAGAAACCCCCCATTGCCCTGGCTTCTACCAGTGCTCCTGATACCGCGCCAGAATGGGCCATTATTATGTCCCAATCTATGTCGCAGTCTATCGAAAAGTTGTCCTCGACAACACTTCAGGCTCTGCAGACTCGGCCCTCCCCCCCCCCAATTCCATTGCTCAGCCAACCGCCATCCAGGGCGATGTATCGGACCCAGGATGGTCTACTGGCCCTATCCTATCTAGTTCTGATTCGGGGTGCAAGAGCGTACAGAGATCTCCTTCCCCGGCGTCCTCTCACAGAGCTCTAGGGCCTCTCCATCCCACAAAAGCCATGAGGATTCCAGGAGTCTGAGGGTCTCTATGGTCCTGATTCAGATGTGGACTTAGATACGGCCCTGGATATAGATCCACCTGATACGGTGGCTCTGGTTGAGGACCTAATCACATCCATTAACCAGGTTCTGGATGTTTCAGACCCGCCAGCGGATGCCCCAGAACATAAAGTTTCTTTCAAAGGAGCCAGGAGACCACATAAATACTTCGCAGATCATCCTGAGTTTCAGAAGATCCTACAAAAGCATCGGTTACATCCTGAAAAAAGGTTTGGCAACCGCAAGACTCTTAAAGTGCATTACCCAAGATTGGGCGGATCCACCACAAGTAGACCCGCCAATCTCTCGACTAGCTGCAAAGACACTTCTCTCTTTACCAGACAGTTTGTCCGTTAAAGACGCAAGTGACCGCCAGGTAGAACAGATGGTCAAATCTGTCTTTGAAGCTTCAGGATCCTCTCTGGGACCAGAGCGTTCACAGACTACGCAGAAATCCGACTCGAACTGGCAGTCTCACTCTCGCCAGTCCAAACCTAAGAGATCAAAATCCAATAGGTTTTCCTCCTCCTGACTCTTCCGGATACACTATAGAGTTCAAGTCCCAACCACCCAATCGGTTTTTTCATATCAATACCTCCATCCAAGGCTCGCACCTTTTTCCAGGCGGTCGATTCCCTGTTACGTGCAGGAGTCATTATACCAGTTCCACCAGCCGAGCGCTTCCACGGGTTCTACTCGAACCTATCCGTGGTACCCAAGAAAGGAGGTACGGTCCGGCCCATTCTGGACCTAAAACAACTAAACAAATTTGTCATTGTGCTTCATTTTCTCATGGAGTCTCTTTGCTCCATCATAGCATCCATGGAGGAAGGCGAATTCCTCGCCTCCATCGACATACAAGATGCGTACCTCTACATCCCAATATCATCGGCCCACCAACGATTTCTTCGGTTAGTTCTAGAAATAAAAAAAAAAAAAAAGGCCTTCGCTGTATTTTTGGTAGCCAGCCAGGTACAATTTGGCAGCTGGCGGACTGGAATCCTCAGCGTGGAGAGACCCAAATGTTGTGGGTCCCCCACGCTGCAAATTGCAACCCACGGCCACCCAAGAAAATAGCGCATTCATTAAAGGCGCCATTTTCTGATGCTGTACCCCAACTCTTCAAGTTGCCCTTGTGCTGGTGGCACACGGGTTCTCCATATGCAACATGGTGTCCGCTAACAATTTCAATGGAAAATTAGCTCCAATTGTTAGGAGAAACCATGTCGCGTATGGAGAGCCCCTCCCTGTGTGCCTGAACATTGGAGCTCCCCCACAAGTGACACCATTTTGGAAACTAGACCCCCCAAGGAACTTATCTAGATACATAGTGAGCACTTTGAACACACACGTGCTTCACAAATTAGTTTGTAAAAGGGAAAAAAAAAAGATTTTTTTGTGAAAAAAAAAGTAATTTTTAATTTTTACGGATCAATTTGTGAAGCACCTAGTGGATCAAAGTGCTCACTATGCATCTAGATAAGTTCCCTAGGGGGTCTTGTTTCCAAAATGGGGTCACTTGTGGGGGAGCTCCAATGTTTAGGCACACAGGGGCTCTTCATATGCGACATGGTGTCCTCTAATAATTCCAATTGTTGGCGGACACCATGTTGCGTATGGAGAGCTCCTATGTGGAGCTCCCCCACAAGTGACCCCATTTTGGAAATAAGACCCCCCAGGGAACTTATCTAGATGCATAGTGAGCACTTTGAACCCCCAGGTGCTTCACAAATTAATCTGTAAAAATGAAAAAAGACAATGTTTGTGGAAAAAAAAGTACTTTTTCATATTTACGGATCAATTTGTGAAGCACCTGGGATTCAAAGTGTTCACCACCCATCTAGATATGTCCCCTAGGGGGTCTTGTTTCCAAAATGGGGTCACTTGTGGGGGAGCTCCAATGTTTAGGCACACAGGGGCTCTCCAAACGCGACATGGTGTCCGCTAACAATTTGAACTGATTTTCCATGATTTTCCCGGTGGGAGGAGTGTTAGGGTAGAAGGAGCGGGAAACACACAGACGGATCTAGTCTAGTCTGAGGAACAAAGCAAAGAGCAGGTCCTAGAGGGACATCACAGGGAAGGCGCCCGAAAAGGAGTGGTGACCCAGACAGAAAGGGGAGACCCAGTGCTAGACTGTCAGCGTCAACGGTCTGGGGGAATCCTGGTCCACAACGGGGTACGGCTCCGAGTTGCGGTACAGGCGAGTCCAACCCTGAGCCACCAACACCGGTGGGTCGCAGGTCTGGCAAGCATCCCCCGACCTTGTCCACAACGTGCAGCCCCACCAGTACCCTCAAACCGGGCTGACCCCCTTAGAGAAGGGTAATCTCATTACACCCGACAGGCCTGGTAGGAAGTGGGTTGGTACAGGGCAACGCACAGATAGAAAGGAGGCGCAAGAACGACACAGAGGACAGTGAACATACTAGTAGGAACACTTGGAGAGCCTCAGAGAGACTTTGTTCCCTTTTGTGCATTGCCAGCAATCTCTATAGAACCGGGCGGGGGTGGGGGCAGCTCTGCTGTGTTCCTACAGCTATACTGGATTTTGCTCCAGAAAGGATGTAACACCGGACAGGACCAAAAGATATGTAGAAAATTGCCCTGATGACATCTGTATCTCCAACAGGTTGGCTTAATGGATGGTAACATTTTGACAATTTTAGTCGGGACCCTGTATCATCTGGATAAGAGTTTACAATTCAATTCTTGCAGACGTGAACTTAAAAGATTTATGCACCATGGTCAGAATCTGATCCGAATAAAGGGAAATGCCCAAATCAGAATCCCACTGGGACAAGGATCTGAGAGGAGCCGGATCTGATGGATCTATAACCGAGGAAGAGTCCGTAGAGAGCATTGTGGTGTTTATCTCTGACGTCACATTCTCTGAGCACAATATCATCTCCGGCAATTTACCGGACTATACGATGCTCCTTACCATAAGACACACCCAAGGTTTATGGTATAAGAAGACCTCGGCTCACCTAGTTCGTGGTGCTCAAAAAAATAGTAGAAATGGTTTATAGTATAGTTGGCACACACTTAAGAGCAAAAAATGAATCCGTTTTTTTTCAGCAGAAAAATAATTTATTTATTCTTGCTTTTTTGCATAAAGTAATTATAACAACCCCAACGTTTCGACTTTATTGAAAGTCTTCTTCAGGGGGAATAAACAGAGATCTACAAGTTTTAAGACACAACAAAAAAGACATATTTAGAAATATATAAACAATACATATGTTCAAGGATACATTCACAAAAGAAAACTCAAAAGAGCATACCTAGGAAAAAAAACTCCTAGTTGAGTCAAATCAGAGATAAATCATTTTGAAGCCTTGATTCATAAACTAGATGAATCTTGGATTTGAATATGTGTGAATTGATTCTCTGTGGGTCATTCACTAGGAGTAAACAGAGATATGTTAAGGCACTTCATATGTCACAATATGACACTAACACAAAGTATTCCTCAATTGAGGATATAATACAGTGATAAAATGAGACAATGTTCCCATATGAGGTATGCTGGTTCATAATTGATGTACGTTTTTGAATGATTTAGTCCTATTTCTCTTCCATTTGTCCTTATGCAGTATTTTTGCCACCTATTAGAAGTAGCTACTTCTAAGGATGATACATTTAATCATTATAGTATTATATGCACTCCCTGTCATTGATGGTGGATTTTCGCCTTTTCCTATTAGGACTACAACTGTATCCTCCTGTTAAAAGGAATATTTCCTGATATAGGGTCGCAAGTACCCTACTAGCATTAATATCACATATTTCAGGTAAAAGAGTGCTTTCCCTTTTCTCCTCCGTCTCTACCCTGAACAGCCTTTTCCTTTTGTTTTCATTCCTGATTCTTTTGTCCTCACTAGGTGGTATCATTCTCTACAAAAGTTGTAGAATTTTCTTTGATTTATCTCCTTTTATAGGAAAAGCATCTAATTTGGTACATTGTCTCATTTTATCACTGTATTCTATCCTCAATTGAGGAATACTTTGTGTTAGTGTCATATTGTGATATATGAAGTGCCTTAACATATCAAGACTTCAAAATGATTTATCTCTGATTGACTCAACTAGGAGTTTTTTTTCCTAGGTATGCTCTTTTGACTTTTCTTTTTCTTTTGTGAATGTATCCTTGAACATATGTATTGTTTATATATTTCTAAATATGTCTTTTTTGTTGTGTCTTAAAACTTGTAGATCTCTGTTTATTCCCCCTGAAGAAGACTTTCAATAAAGTCGAAACGTTGGGGTTGTTATAATTACTTTATGCAAAAAAGCAGGAATAAATAAAGAATTTTTCTGCTGAAAAAAACGGATTAATTTTTTGCTCTTAAGTGTGTGCCAACTATACTATAAACTAACACCCAAGGCTTAGACAGCAGAAGATAGGAAAAACATTTTTCCTGTTAATTAGAACTTTCCTGGTGGTGTAAAGTGGAGGAGTCATTGTCACAAATTTTAATGTTTCAGGGTTGAATAGGGAGGTAATCTATTGTTAGTGTGTCAGCTACATGCCAACTACATGTACATATAGACACATAGCCCCGTTATATGCACAAATAAGGATGCACAGCTCTGCTACATGCACATACAGACACGCACAGCTCTGCTGCATGCACAGAGACACGCACAGCTCTGCTGCATGCGCCTGGAGACACGCACTGCTCTGCTGCATGCACATAGACACGCACAGCTCTGCTGCATGCACATAGAGACACGCACAGCTCTGCTGCATGCACATAGAGACACGCACAGCTCTGCTGCATGCACATAGAGACACGCACAGCTCTGCTGCATGCACATAGAAACACGCACAGCTCTGCTGCATGCACATAGACATGCACAGCTCTGCTGCATGCACATAGGGACACGCACAGCTCTGCTGCATGCACATAGAGACACGCACAGCTCTGCTGCATGCACATAGAGACACGCACAGCTCTGCTGCATGCACATAGAGACGCACAGCTCTGCTGCATGCACATGGAGACACGCACAGCTCTGCTGCATGAACATAGAGACACGCACAGCTCTGCTGCATGCACATAGAGGAACGCACATAGAGGAACGCACAGCTCTGCTACTGGGAACTTTAGTCCATTACATCAGTAATCCTTGGCAGCATTCAAACAAAAGTGCAGCACAGAGCTGGGAAATTATAGAATTACTTTTGATTAGAAAGATAGAATCACTTTCCTCTTTTTTTCATAAGTTTAGTATTAGTGCCTGGAGGACTCAGATTTGATCTTAGTGTGAGTCTGTGTGAGACGAGGGGCAATTATTGTCTTCTATATCCGCTAACACTTGTTCTCATTTCTGTATTCTGTCAGTTTGATTGTGCCATGGCGGTGCGGGATCGGGTGACTTTCGCCTGCTTGTTTCTAAATGATGCTCAGGTGAGACCACACTGTACAAGGTCAGGATGATCGCTGACAATAGATGAAGCCGTCTTTCCATCCATACCACCAGCCGGGCATCCTCTAAGTATCCCAGACTGGTACTGACTGGGATCTGCAATAATAACATTCTCCCACCTATCAAATAAATGGTACTAGGGGGCTGATCTTGCTGTAGAAAGGTTTCATTGATATTGAAGCTGAGTATTTATTTTTTTTTCTTGTGCGGCTTTTTATATGTTGTAGTTAAAATAATACATGGACAAGCTGACGCCGGACATGAAGGACGTCGGGAGCCTTGAAGGGATCGTCCTGACCGGACTGACGAAGCACGGGGTGGACCTGATTGAAAGTTACGTTGATAGAACGGGCGACGTGCAGAGTGCGAGTTACTGCATGCTGCAGGGAGGTATAACTACACACGTCTCCGGTGGTGTCTTAATATTAGGAACAGCGGTCCAACATCAGTGTTTAGCATCAAACCATGTGAATTTCAGGACTAGGGATACACTGTGACACAAATGTTGTGCCTTTGATGGCAATATGCAGCATCGGCATCACCGCATGTTATTTCACTGCGACTGGAGGTGAAAGGACCGCTCAAGAATTAGATTTGGCAAATTCAGGGGAAAATTCAATGGCCCAGATCACAGTGTCGTGCATGAGATTTTAGAGATCTCGACTTCTTCTGGTGCTGTAAAAAGCGACTTTTAATTTACAGAAACCACATAAAAAGAGCAGCAAAATGCAACGTGTGAACATAGGCTTAGATGCACCCAGATTTGTTATAGAGCCCTAACCTTAGTTTGTACCGTGCCGTAAAGATCACATTTAACAATTGCAGCCTAAGACTGGGTTCACATTGGCGTTCCCCTCCGCAGCGTTCTGCAGAGGGGAAGCGCCATGTGTGCGCAGCCAGCAGAAGCCCCTATCTCTATAATGAGAGCGCACGGTGCTGCGCTTGACTGCGCATGACCATGCGCTCCCATTCACTCCCATATGTTATTTGTACGCGGGCGGATGCCTGCGCACAAATCACACAGTCTCGTCCGCACCAGGGACGCGACATGTTGCATTCCTGGTGCGGACAAAAGTGTGTGATTTGTGCGCAGGCATCCGCCTGCGTACAAATCACATATGGGAGTGAATGGGAGCGCACGGTCATGCGCAGTCAAGCGCAGCACCATGCGCTCTCATTATAAAGATAGGGGCTTCTGCTGGCTGCGCACACATGGCGCTTCCCCTCCGCAGAACGCTGCGGAGGGGAACGCCAATGGGAACCCAGCCTAAGGGCCACTTTACACACACCAACTTATCTGTCCAACTTCTGAACAACTTACTGGTTTCAGTGAAATCATGGACACATTGCTCCATTTTGTGGCTGTGTACAAATGGAACAATGTGTCCATGATTTCACTGCAACCAGTAAGTTGTTCAGAAGTTGGACAGATAAGTTGGTGTGTGTAAAGTGGCCATAACACATCTACAGCACAACCAATCACAAAGAATCCAAACAGGTGAGATCTCCGCACACAGGACTTTCCCCCATAGACGCAGATGTGGATCTTGTGGAATCTTTTACACATGTGCAATCTCTCTGATTCCGCAGTTTAAAGTGAACCTGTCGCCCCTTTTCTGCTTTTTAAACTGAAAGTTCCAGCTTCAGCAGCGCCTGTGCTGCATTGTATGAAGGTGGCTATAATCCCCTATCCCCCCTGTACACCTAAATAATGACTTTATATACTTACAGGTCAGATGGGTCTTCATTGTGTCCGGTCATCACCACCTCTCTGGTCTTCTTCCGCCTCTTCATTCTTCTGGGCGCCTTCTCTTCTCTCATCCTAGTCTCGTTTTCGGCACCTGCACAGATTCCTCTCTCTTCGCGCAAGCGCCCTGAGCTCTGCCTGCATTATATCTACCCTGTTCTGTGGGAATCTAGTGCCTGCGTACTAGCAGTAATGCACTGAGCAGTAATGCTGTTTGCTCTGCCCACATTAGGGCAAAGCTAGTGCACAGGTGCTAGATTCCCACCCTGGGGTCTGCATAAGCAGAACACAATACAGGGCGAGATCTGGCGCAGATGAGTAGGGCAGAGCTCAGGGCACCTGCGTGAACATGCAGGAATCTGCACAGGAGAAATAGGAGGAGCCCAAAAGAATGAAGAGGCAGATGAAGACCAGAGAGGTGGTGATGACCGGACGCAATGAAGACGCATCTGACCTGTAAGTATAACTTTACATAAAGAGCGGGAAAGTTTATAAAGTAATTTTCTCCTTCGCCTCATTGGGGGACACAGGACCATGGGGTGTTATGCTGCTGTCCTCTAGGAGGCGACAGTAAGCAGAATCTGCAAAAGAGTTACAGTGGCTCCTCCTCTGCAGTATACACCCCTGGATCAGGCACTGCCTCACCAGTTTTTGCTTAGTGTCGTTAGGAGGCACACCTAAAAATTGTTTCCTTTTTATTTTTCATTTAATTTTTATTTTTTTCTTCAAAAGAAGACAAGTGGGTTTGGCGTGACCCCGGCATGCTCCTTCCTTGGCTCCCCACTGTTGGGGCGCTGGGTTGAAGTCGAGATATCCTGACATATGCCGTCCTCCTTCCTCGGCATCCCACTGTTGAGGTGCTGGGTTAATATTGAGATATCCTAGCATAACATCCTCCTTTCTCACTTCCTCAATGGGTCCTGGGTCGAAGTTGAGGCTCTACAGTACCTACATCAAGTTTCTGAGAGGCAAAGACTACCAGCAGACATCCCCCTAATCACCCCTGGGGTTTTTAGGATGAGGCACCAAAGGTACCAGCAGCACACATGGCTGCACTACTTATATTCCCAGCGCAGGTACTAGCAGCACAAATGGCTGCACTACCATACTGGGCTCCAACATGCTCAGCGCAGATTCAACAAAGCTGTACTACACTGCAGCACAGCATCCAGCACCACAGCAGCCAGCACTTAGCTGCAATTACAGTACCACTGTGTGTATTGCAGAGAGGACCCGGCCCAAAGAGTCTGGCGGGGCCCGGGTCCATTCCAGTCCTCCGACCACACCTCCACGCCGGCCCTCCACCTTTTCAACTAAGCGAGGCCCCGGCTTCAGGCCTAGCACTTAGGCCGCCTCCCCTGCGCCGCCCCTCCGGATGACGCTGATGCGCATCATAGCGGGGGCGGAGTGGTCACTAGAGCACTCTTTCCAATTAGGAAGCGTGCCTTTTCCTCCGCTCCACCTCCTCCTTCCTCTCCCTCACCTGCGCCATTACGCAGCACATGGGGACCTTCCTGCTTTCTTTCAAAAGAGCCACATAAATACTTCGCAGATCATCCTGAGTTTCCTACAAAAACATCGGTTACATCCTGAAAAAAAGTTTGGCAACCGCAAGACTCTTGAAGTGCATTTCCCTTTCTTGCCTAAGGTCACCCAAGATTTGGCGGATCCACCACAAGTAGACCCGCCAATCTCTCGACTAGCTGCAAAGACACTTCTCTCTTTACCAGACAGTTCGTCCGTTAAAGATGCAAGTGACCATCAGGTAGAACAGACGGACAAATCTGTCTTTGAAGCTTCAGGATCCTCTCTGGGACCAGAGCGTTCGCAGACTACGCAGAAATCCGGCTCGAACTGGCAGTCTCACTCTCGCCAGTCCAAACCTAAGGGATCAAAATCCAATAGGTTTTCCTCCTCCTGACTCTTCCGGATACACTATAGAGTTCAAGTCCCAACCACCCAATCGGTTTTTCATGTCAACTCCTCCATCCAAGGCTCGCGCCTTTATCCAGGCGGTCGATTCCCTGTTACGTGCAGGAGTCATTATACCAGTTCCACCAGCCGAGCGCTTCCACGGGTTCTACTCAAACCTATCCGTGGTACCCAAGAAAGGAGGTACGGGCCGGCTCATTCTGGACCTAAAGCAACTAAACAAATTTGTCATTGTGCTTCATTTTCTCATGGAGTCTCTTCGCTCCATTATAGCATCCGTGGAGGAGGGCGAATTCCTCGCCTCCATCGACATACAAGATGCGTACCTCTACATCCCAATATCATCGGCCCACCAACGATTTCTTCGGTTTGACCACTACCAGTTTGTGGCCCTTCTGTTCAGACTCGCCACGGCTAACAGGGTGTTCACCAAGGTCATTTTTTTTCCTAGAATTAGTTCTAGAAATAAAAAAAAAAAAAAAAGGCCTTCGCTGTATTTTTGGTAGCCAGCCAGGTACAACTTGGCAGCTGGCGGACTGGAATCCTCAGCGTGGAGAGACCCAAATGTTGTGGGCCCCCACGCTGCAAATTGCAACCCACGGCCACCCAAGAAAATAGCGCATTCATTAGAGGTGGCATTTTCTGGTGCTGTACCCCAACTCTTCCAGTTGCCCTTGTGCTGGTGGCACACGGGTTCTCCATATGCGACATGGTGTCCGCTGACAATATTAATGGAAAATTAGCTCCAATTGTGAGGGGAAACCATGTCGCGTATGGAGAGCCCCTCCCCTGTGTGCCTGAACATTGGAGCTCCCCCACAAGTGTCCCCATTTTGGAAACTAGACCCCCCCAAGGAACTTATCTAGATACATAGTGAGCACTTTGAACACACACGTGCTTCACAAATTAGTTCCTAAAAGGGAAAAAGAAGATTTTTTGTGAAAAAAAGTAATTTTTAATTTTTACGTATCAATTTGTGAAGCACCTAGTGGATCAAAGTGCTCACTATGCATTTAGATAAGTTCCTTGGGGGTCTTGTTTCCAAAATGGGGTCACTTGTGGGGGAGCTCCAATGTTTAGGCACACAGGGGATCTTTATATGCAACATGGTGTCCTCTAATAATTCCAATTGTTAGCGGACACCATGTTGCGTATGGAGAGCCCCTATGTGGAGCTCCCCCACAAGTGACCCCATTTTGGAAACAAGACCCCCCAGGGAACGTATCTAGATGCATAGTGAGCGCTTTGAACCCCCAGGTGCTTCACAAATTAATTTGTAAAAATGAAAAAAGAAAATGTTTGTGGAAAAAAAAAAAGGACTTTTTCATATTTACGGATCAATTTGTGAAGCACCTGGGAGTTCAAAGTGTTCACCACCCATATAGATATGTTCCCTGGGGGGTCTTGTTTCCAAAATGGGGTCACTTGTGGGGGAGCTCCAATGTTTAGGCACACAGGGGCTCTCCAAATGCGACATGGTGTCCGCTAACAATTTGAGCCGATTTTTCATGAGCCTCCGATGTTTCATTCTGCTTAAGTTAAGAAGTAGCTGCTGCCACAACAACCAGCTCAGCAGCAGCACTGCCCCGGGGACCCTGCTCCACCTGCAGGGAGCAGTGTTAACTGGCTGCAATACCATCGTCCCTGGCGGTCTGATAGCGGCGCTGGTGAGATCACCAGAAACTGCAGGTGGCGTCAAAAAACTTTTTATTTCTTTTTATTACTTTCCCCAGTTTACCCAGTGACCCCCCCCAGGGCTACGGGCCCGGGCACCGACCACCGGGACATCACCCCAGTACCAACACCCGGGTACCGAGTTCCCAAAGACCCCTGGGCAGGTCAAGCCCAAGTAGCAGGCAGACTCACTGTTTTTGTAGTTTTCTTAGTCCTTAACTGAAGCAGATGGTAAAAGCTGTCCACGGAGTCTTGAGAGCAACTTAGGGTAATTCTCACCCGGCCTGGCCTCTTTGCTCCCTTACTGTGCTTGTACTTTCACTCCTGCAGTTGCTTAAGCTAGGCTGCCAGCCCTGTCTCTTCCCGTATGACAGGAAACTCGAGTCCTTCACTTTCTCTACCCTGATCCCGGGTGTCAGTGTTGCTGGAATCTATACGTTGCTATGTCTCTGGTACAGTGTAGCTGGAGAATTTGGAATCCCCACTTTCCGGTGTTGACTGCCGTGATGTGTGACCCTGCACAGTATCGGACTCCGGTGTCCATTATATGCGCCTTTCCTCTGGGGTGAGCACGGAGTTGCTCAGCCTCCCAGGTGTGTTCTTGACTCCTTTCCTCAGACCCTAGCTTTAGGCCTGGGACACGTCAGTGGACTCTGAGATGAGCTTAGCACTGCTCTTTTACACCCAGGTCCTCTTCACAGTCCTCCCAGGAACTGCACTTTTCACAGTCCTCTCTGGAACTGCACTGAACTTATTACTCCCCAGACTAGAATATATAGGGGAGCTCACCCTGAACCCGGGCTTTGTCTCCCCCTTCTGGCCTGGATGTGTTGGTGTTGTGTGTGTGTTGCCTGATGAGAATACCCTTTGCTGCTCTCTGGTGACATCACTATCCGTAGGCAGTGATGACACTGTGGCACATTGACCCAGGGGTGCGACACACACATTAGTGTGGAGAAAATAAGTATTTGATACACTGCCAATTTTGTTAGTTTTCAAACCTAAAGAGGTCTGTAATTTGTATTGTAGGTACATTACAACTGTGAGAGACAGAATCTAAAAATAAAATCCAGAAAATCCTCGTATGAGTCTTACATAATTAATTTGCATTTTATTGCATGAAATAAGTATTTGATACAATAGAAAAACAGAACTTAATATTTGGTACAGAAACCTAAGTTTGCAGTTACAAACATAAGACATTTTCTATAGTTCTTGACCAGGTTTCCACACACTGCAGCAGGGATTTTGGCCCACTCCTCCATACAGATTTTCTCCAGATCTTTCAGGTTTCAGGGTGGTCGCTGGGGCAACATTGAGTTTCAACTCCCTCAAAAGATTTGTTTTCGGTTATTGTCATGACCGCTCTTAAGGAGTGAAGGAGGTTGTTGGCTAAAATCTAGCGATATACGACCTCATCTACAATAAAGAGCAGTCGTCCTGTTCCCAAAAGAGTGAGGTTTCCACCACCAAGCTTCATGGTTGGGATGGTGTTCTTAGGGTTGCACTCATCCTACTTCTTCCTCCAAACATGCCGAGTGGAGCTGATACCAAAAAGTTGTATTTCGGTCTTATCTGACGACATGACCTTCTCCCATGCCTCCTGTGGATCATCCAGATTGTTGTTGGTGAACTTCAAACAGGCCTGGACATGTGCTGGTGTGAGCAGGGGAACCTTGCGAGCAGGGCCGGTTTTAGAGAAAGTGGGGCCCTGGGCAAAAGATTAAAGTGGGGCTGTAAATGCTCATATATTGCACCATTACACATAAACAGGTTACATGAGTTCAGACCGATAAACGAGCGTGATCGACAAATATTGCAGTCATTCGTCACTTTTTAACATTACACAGGATGATGAAGAATGATGGGCAAAGAACGATCACTAGTAGATCAATCTATCCCTGCAGTATCATGTTATCAGCAGCACATCTGCAGTTTGCACTGGTCGATGTGCTGTTGAGAACAATTATTTTTGTTCCACTATAAACAATCCAATCAACTGATTAACCACCAGGAGCCCATACATTCTGATATCCTCACTATTATATACGACAAGGAGCCCATACATTCTGATGTCCTCACTAATCTATACCACCAGGAGCCCATACATTCTGATGTCCTCACTACTATATACCACCAGGAGCCCATACATTCTGATGTTCTCACTGATATATACCACCAGGAGCCCATACATTCTGATGTCCTCACTGATATATACCACCAGGAGCCCATACATTCTGATGTTCTCACTGATATATACCACCAGGAGCCCATACATTCTGATGTCCTCACTACTATATACCACCAGGAGCCCATACATTCTGATGTCCCCACTGATATATACCCCCAGGAGCCCAAAGATTCTGATGTCCTCACTATATACCACCAGCAGCTCATACATTCTGATATATTCACTAATGTATATCACCAGGAGCCAATACATTCTGATGTCCTCATTAATGTATACCACCAGGAGCCAATACATTCTGATGTCCTCACTAATATACACCACCAGGAGCCCGTACATTCTGATGTCCTCACTAATGTATACCACCAGGAGCCCAAAAATTCTGATATCCTCACTATATATCACCAGGAGCCCATATATTCTGATGTCCTCACTAATATATACCACCAGGAGCCCATACATTCTGATGACACAAAATTGAAGAGGAAATGGAGCACAGTTATCGCTGCTGAGCATTCAGGTTATGCTGGACACGAAATGAGCACAATCTAGGTGCCTGGTCCAAGAGGCAACAAGTCCATAACAAATTTCATAAAGAAAAGACGGCACTCACCAGATTTTTGTAACGGTGGTTCTTTATTCCATATTTAGCGGTGATACATAGTGCAGGGAGGGAGTGGCAGGATGGCCGACGGCGCTGGTATGCGCTTCGACAGGTCCAAGCTAAACTACTAAACAACTTTAGCTTGGACCCGTCGAAGCGCATACCAGCGCGAAACGGTGCTGTCGTCCATCCTGCCACTCCCTCCCTGCACTATGTATCACCGCTAAATATGGAATAAAGAACCACCGCTACACAATTCTGGTGAGTGACGTCTTTTCTTTATGAAATTTGTCATACATTCTGATGTCCTCACTAATGTATACCACCAGGAGGCCATACATTCTGATCTTTTCACTATTATATTCCACCAAGAGCCCATACATTCTGATGTCCTCACTAATATATACCACCAAGAGCCCATACATTCTGATGTCCTCACTAATATATACCACCAAGACTCCATACAGTTGTGGCCAAAAGTATTGACACCCCTGCAATTCTGTCAGATAATACTCAGTTTCCTCCTGAAAATGATTGCAATCACAAATTCTTTGGTATTATTATCTTCATTTAATTTGTCTTAAATGAAAAACACAAAAGAGAATGAAGCAAAAAGCAAAACATTGATCATTTCACACAAAACTCCAAAAATGGGCCGGACAAAAGTATTGGCACCCTCAGCCTAATACTTGGTTGCACAACCTTTAGCCAAAATAACTGGGATCAACCGCTTCCGGTAACAATCAATGAGTTTCTTACAATGCTCTGCTGGAATTTTAGACCATTCTTCTTTAACAAACTGCTCCAGGTCCCTGATATTTGAAGGGTGCCTTCTCCAAACTGCCATTTTTAGATCTCTCCACAGGTGTTCTATGGGATTCAGGTCTGGACTCATTGCTGCCACCTTAGAAGGCTCCAGTGCTTTCTCTCAAACCATTTTCTAGTGCTTTTTGAAGTGTGTTTTGGGTCATTGTCCTGCTGGAAGACCCATGACCTCTGAGGGAGACCCAGCTTTCTCACACCGGGCCCTACATTATGCTGCAAAATGTGTTGGTAGTCTTCAGACTTCATAATGCCATGCACACGGTCAAGCAGTCCAGTGCCAGAGGCAGCAAAGCAACCCCAAAACATCAGGGAACCTCCACCATGTCTGACTGTAGGGACCATGTTCTTTTCTTTGAATGCCTCTTTTTTTTCTCCTGTAAACTCTATGTTCATGCCTTTGCCCGTAAACTCCAGCCTGGGTTTTTTATGTCTCGGGGTAAGAAGTGGGGTCTTCCTGGGTATCCTACCATACAGTCCCTTTTCATTCAGACACCGACGGATAGTACGGGTTGACACTGTCGTACCCTCGGACTGCAGGGCAGCTTGAACTTGTTTGGATGTTAGTCGAGGTTCTTTATCCACCATCCGCACAATCTTGCGTTGAAATCTCTCGTCAATTTTTCTTTTCCGTCCACATCTAGGGAGGTTAGCCACAGTGCCATGGGCTTTAAACCTCTTGATGACACTGTGCACGGTAGACACTGGAACATTCAGGTCTTTGGAGATGGACTTGTAGCATTACGATTGCTCATGCTTCCTCACAATTTGGTTTCTCAAGTCCTCAGACAGTTCTTTGGTCTTCTTTCTTTTCTCCATGCTCAATGTGGTACACACAAGGACACAGGACAGAGGTTGAGTCAACTTTAATCCATGTCAACTGGCTGCAAGTGTGATTTAGTTATTGCCAACACCTGTTAGGTGCCACAGGTAAGTTACAGGTGCTGTTAATTACACAAATTAGAGAAGCATCACATGATTTTTCTAACAGTGCCAATACTTTTGTCCACCCCCCTTTTTTATGTTTGGTGTGGAATTAGATCCAATTTGGCTTTAGGACAATTATTTTAGTGTTTTTTCATTGAAGACAAATTAAATGAAGATAATAATAACAAAAAATTTGTGATTGCAATCATTTTCAGGAAGAAACAGAGTATTATCTGACAGAATTGCAGGGGTGTCAATTTTGGCCACAATTGTACATTCTAATGTCCTCTCTAATATATACCACTAGGAGGCCATACATTCTGATGTCCTCACTAATATATACCACCAGGAGCCCATACATTCTGATGTCCTCACTAATATATACCACCAGAAGCCCATACATTCTGATGTCCTCACTAATATATACCACCAAGACTCCATACATTCTGATGTCCTCACTATTATATTCCACCAGGAGCCCATACATTCTGATGTCCTCAATATTATATACCACCAAGAATCCATACATTCTAATGTCCTCAGTAATATATACTACCAGGAGGCCATACATTCTGATGTCTTCACTAATCTATACCACCAGGAGCCCATACATTCTGATGTTTTTACTAATATATACCACCACGAGTCCATAAATGTGCTGCACTGTGAAGAGCTTTGTGGGTGAGAACAAGCAGTTAGAATTGGATCCTGTAGTGTATAGGCAGCCAGTGCAGTGACTGGCACAGAGTGGATCCTATAGTGTATAGGCAGCCAGTGCAATGACTGGCACAGGGCGGATCCTATAGTGTATAAGCAGCCAGTGCAATGACTGTCACAGGGCGGATCCTATAGTGTATAGGCAGCCAGTGCAATGACTGGCACAGAGCGGATCCTATAGTGTATGGGCAGCCAGTGCAACGACTGTCACAGAGCGGATCTTATTGTATAGGCAGCCAGTGCAGTGACTGGCACAGAGCAGATCCTATAGTATATAGGTAGCCAGTGCAATGACTGGCACAGAGCGGATCCTATAGAGTATAGGCAGCCAATGCAATGATTGGCACAGAACGAATCCTATAGTGTATGGGCAGCCAGTACAATGACTGGCACAGAGCGGATGCTATAGTGTCTGGGCAGCCAGTGCAATGACTGGCACAGAGTGGATCCTATATTGTATAGGCAGCCAGTGCAGTGACTGGCACAGAGTGGATCCTATAGTGTATGGGCAGCCAGTGCAATGACTGGCACAGAGCGGATCCTATAGTGTATGGGCAGCCAGTGCAATGATTGGCACAGAGCGAATCCTATAGTGTATAGGCAGCCAGTGCAATGACTGGCACAGAGCGGATCCTATAGTGTATAGGCAGCCAGTGCAATGACTGGCACAGAGCGGATCCTATAGTGTATAGGCAGCCAGTGCAATGACTGGCACAGAGCGAATCCTATAGTGTATAGGCAGCCAGTGCAATGATTGGCACAGAGAGGAAGCATCTGAGTAACGGTTTGCTAGATAGAGGTGATCCTGGCTGCTGCATTAAGGATGGACTGAAGAGGGGAATGCTTACTGAGGGGGAGGCCAACTAATAAAGAATTACAGTAATCAAGGCGGGAGTGGATCAGGGCCACAGTGAGAGTTTTAGTTGTTTCCATGGTGAAAAAGGGGCGAATTCTGGAGATGTTTTTCAGGTGCAAGTGGCAAGAGCAGCCGAGAGATTGTATATAGGAGGAGAAGGAGAGATCTGTGTCAAACGTGACACCCAGACAGCGAGCCTGCTGCCAGGGCCGGCGTTAGGGGGGGGCAGCCTAGGCATTTGCCTAGGGCCCCCAAGTTTCAGAGGGTCCCCAGGGCCGGTCCGGATTATAGCCGGCGGGTGGCGGGGCTTGCAGCGCTCTGCACCGCGCTCCGGCTTCTTCCTTGTGACCAGCGCCGGGCGCAGCCGCAGGCAGTGACGTCACATTGCCTGTGCGCCAGACAGAGGACGCAGGAAGAAGTCGGAGCGCGGTGCAGAGCGGCGACAGCGGCAGCCGGCAGGCAGGGAGGATAAGTAAGTATATAATGATAATAATCATGATCTGTATTCCTTTACAGGTGTGCAGGGGGGGGCTGCCTGTATACACCACCACTGGGGCCCTGTATACACCACCACTGGGGCCCCTGTATACACCACCACTGGGGCCCCTGTATACACCACCACTGGGGCCCTGTATACACCACCACTGGGGCCCCTGTATACACCACCACTGACTGGGGCCCTGTATACACCACCACTGACTGGGGCCCTGTATACACCACCACTGGGGCCCCTGTATACACCACCACTGACTGGGGCCCTGTATACACCACCACTGGGGCCCCTGTATACACCACCACTGGGGCCCCTGTATACACCACCACTGGGGCCCCTGTATACACCACCACTGGGGCCCCTGTATACACCACTGACTGGGGCCCTGTATACACCACCACTGGGGCCCTGTATACACCACCACTGACTGGGGCCCTGTATACACCACCACTGACTGGGGCCCTGTATACACCACCACTGACTGGGGCCCTGTATACACCACCACTGACTGGGGCTGCCTGTATACACCACCGCTGGGGCTGCTGTATATACTGCTGGGGCCTGTATATAGCACTGGGGAGGCTGCTGTATACCACTGGGGCTGCTGTATATACTGCTGGGGCCTGTATATACAACTGGGGAGGCTGCTGTAATACTGCTGGGGCCTGTATATACCACTGGGTAGGCTGCTGTATACCACTGGGGCTGCAGTATATACTGCTGGGGCCTGTATATACAACTGGGGAGGCTGCTGTATACCACTGGGGCTGCTGTATATACTGCTGGGGCCTGTATATACAACTGGGGAGGCTGCTGTAATACTGCTGGGGCCTGTGTATACCACTGGGGAGGCTGCTGGATACCACTGGGGCTGCAGTATATACTGCTGGGGCCTGTATATACAACTGGGGAGGCTGCTGTATACCACTTGGGCTGCAGTATATACTGCTGGGGCCTGTATATACCACTGGGGAGGCTGCTGTAATACTACTGGGGCCTGTGTATACCACTGGGGAGGCTGCTGTAATACTGCTGGGGCCTGTATATAGCACTGGGGAGGCTGCTGTATACCACTGGGGCTGCTGTATATACTGCTGGGGCCTGTATATACAACTGGGGAGGCTGCTGTAATACTGCTGGGGCCTGTATATACCACTGGGGAGGCTGCTGTATACAACTGGGGCTGCAGTATATACTGCTGGGGCCTGTATATACAACTGGGGAGGCTGTTGTATACCACTGGGGCTGCAGTATATACTGCTGGGGCCTGTATATACAACTGGGGAGGCTGCTGTATACCACTGGGGCTGCTGTATATACTACTGGGGCCTGTATATACCACTGGGGCTGCTGTATATACTGTATACAACTGTACGGGTACTATTTTTATTTCATAGTTTGGGGCCCCACTCTCAATCTCGCCTAGGGCCCCACTTGGTCTAAAACCGGCCCTGCCTCCAGCCCCTCACCCCCCGGTATATAACATCCAGCCCCTCACCCCCAGTGTATAACCTCCAGCCCCTCACCCCCAGTGTATAACCTCCAGCCCCTCATCCCCAGTGTATAACCTCCAGCCCCTCACCCCCAGTGTATAACATCCGGCCCCTCACCCCAGTGTATAACATCCGGCCCCTCACCCACAGTGTATAACATCTAATACCTCACCCCGGTGTATAACCTCCAGCCCCTCACCCCCAGTGTATAACATCCGGCCCCTCACCCCCAGTGTATAACATCCGGCCCCTCACCCACAGTGTATAACATCTGGCCCTCACCCCCAGTGTATAACCTCCAGCCCTTCACCCCCAGTGTATAACATCCGGCCGCTCACCCACAGTGTATAACATCTGGCCCTCACCCCCAGTGTATAACATCTGGCCCTCACCCCCAGTGTATAACATCCAGCCCCTCACCCCCAGTGTATAACATCCAATCCCTCACCCCCAGTGTATAACCTCCAGCCCCTCACCCCCAGTGTATAACCTCCGGCCCCTCACCCCCAGTGTATAACATCCAGCCCCTCACCCCCAGTGTATAACATCCAATCCCTCACCCCCGGTGTATAACCTCCAGCCCCTCACCCCCACTGTATAACCTCCAGCCCCTCACCCCCAGTGTATAACCTCCAGCCTTTCACCCCCCGGTGTATAACATCCAGCCCCTCACCCCCAGTGTATAACCTCCGGCCCCTCACCCCCAGTGTATAACCTCCAGCCCCTCACCCCCAGTGTAGAACCTTCAGGCCCTCACCCCCAGTGTAGAACCTCCGGCCCCTCACCCCCAGTGTATAACCTCCGGCCCTTCACCCCCAGTATATAACCTCCGGCCCCTCACCCCCGGTGTATAATCCCCAGCCCCTCACCCCCAGTGTATAACCTCCAGCCCCTCACCTCCGGTGTATAACATCCGGCCCCTCACCCCCAGTGTATAACCTCCGGCCCCTCACCCCCGGTGTATAATCCCCAGCCCCTCACCCCCCAGTGTATAATCCCCAGCCCCTCACCCCCCAGTGTATAACCTCCAGCCCCTCACCCCCAGTGTATAACCTCCAGCCCCTCACCCCCGGTGTATAACCTCCAGCCCCTCACCTCCGGTGTATAACCTCCAGCCCCTCACCCCCGGTGTATAACCTCCAGCCCCTCACCCCCAGTGTATAACCTCCAGCCCCTCACCCCCAGTGTATAACCTCCAGCCCCTCACCCCCAGTGTATAACCTCCAGCCCCTCACCCCCAGTGTATAACCTTCAGGCCCTCACCCCCAGTGTATAACCTCCAGCCCCTCACCCCCAGTGTGTAACATCCAGCTCCTCACCCCCAGTGTGTAACATCCGGCCCCTCACCCCCAGTGTGTAACCTCCGGCCCCTCACCCCCAGTGTGTAACCTCCAGCCCCTCACCCCCAGTGTGTAACCTCCAGCCCCTCACCCCCAGTGTGTAACCTCCAGCTCCTCACCCCCAGTGTATATGTGGCGCCCCGCACCGAGTGCGTCACAGGAGGGTATTGCAGCTATAAAAGCAGCAGCAATATTCTCTGACCCAGCAGTCATGTGGTTAACTCAGAGATCCATACCTTGCATGCATCACTTAGCATAGAGGGCCAATCAAGGTCCTGGTGGGCGGAGTGCAAGGGTAGTGTGTAGTGGAAGTTTAAGTTTAGTAAAAGGAGTCTTGAGAAGGGTCTGGAGAAGCAACAGCATCCTAGAAGACCCTCTGCAGAATCCCAGCTCTGCAACCCAGGAGAGGGGGCTCGCACAGTCCCATGCGGCCCCCTGGCCACCTTCTACTGGCCATCTCCCTACCAATTACGGGCATCATCATGCGGGTCCAAAACCATCCCGTGCCCATCTACAGCCGGTTTGCTGGTACCGAAGCTAGCAGCAGTTCAGCTCTGGTATGCGAACCAGAAGAGTGGAGGAGCAGCTTTACAGGAGCACCCCACCACTGCCAATTCCAGTCGTCTAACCAGCGGTGTACCCACCAAGGGACCCAAGGCTCCCCAAAGCATCCGGAACGTATACCCCGGATAGGGCATTCAAGCAGCCTCCCTGTACCCGATCTGGTATTCCTGGGCGACAACGGCACAATACTTAGATAGAATGGAGGAACACCGCGGATCTCTGAGGGACACCTATCACTGCTGAGTCCACCCGGTCTGCTACCCACAAACTGTATGCCATGTATTGCCTGCTGGTTACAGTAAAGCACCCGTTACAGAGACTTACAGTGTCCGTGCTTCCTTATGACTACGTCCGTCCGCACACAAGGTAACCGCAGCTGCCGCACAACATCTTAAGCAGCTCCTGCCTCCGGGGATCATCGCTCAGCCTGTGGGGAGCATTCCATCTTGCTGCATTCCATCCCCCAGAGGCCCCGCAGCGTCGGTAAAACTTACCGAACTACTCATAGGTGGCATCACGACAAATTAACCCCTTAATCTGTTCTCACAAGACGTCTTCAACTCTTTGATCTGCACTCAACCGGGCCCCACTACCGGCAGGCGCGGTCCACCCGTGACAAGGAGGAAGAAGCTACTGCCTGTCTAAACCGGAGTCCCGGCCACGGTGAGTCATATAACATCCTGCCCCTCACTCCCAGCGTATAACCTCCGGAACTTCACCCCCAGTGTATAACCTCCAGCCCCTCACCCCCAGTGTATAACCTCAGGCCCCTCACCCCCAGTGTATAACCTCAGGCCCCTCGCCCCCAGTGTATAACCTCCAGCCCCTCACCCCCACTGTATAACCTCCAGCCCCTCACCCCCAGTGTATAACCTCCAGCCCCTCACCCCCAGTGTATAACCTCAGGCCCCTCGCCCCCAGTGTATAACCTCCAGCCCCTCACCCCCACTGTATAACCTCAGGCCCCTCACCCCCAGTGTATAACATCCGGCCCCTCACCCCCAGTGTATAACCTTCAGCCCCTCACCCCCACTGTATAACCTCCAGCCCCTCACCCCCAGTGTATAACCTCCAGCCCCTCAACCCCAGTGTATAACCTCCAGCCCCTCACCCCCATGTATAACATCCGGCCTCTCACCCCCAGTGTATAACCTCCGGCCCCTCACCCCCAGTGTATAAACTCCGGCCCCTCACCCCCAGTGTATAAACTCCGGCCCCTCACCCCCAGTGTATAACCTCCAACCCCTCACCCCCAGTGTATAAACTCCGGCCCCTCCACCCCCAGTGTATAACCTCCAACCCCTCACCCCCAGTGTATAACCTCCGGCCCCTCACCCCCAGTGTATAACCTCCCACCCCTCGCCCCCAGTGTATAACATCCAATCCCTCACCCCCAGTGTATAACCTCCAGCCCCTTAGTAACCCGATGTGTACCCTGGTTAACAGCGTGCTGTGCTTAGTAACCCGATGTGTACCCTGGTTACCAGCGTGCTGTGCTTAGTAACCCGATGTGTACCCTGGTTACCAGTGTTCTGTGCTTAGTAACCCGATGTGTTCCCTGGTTACCAGCGCGCTGTGCTTAGTAACCCGATGTGTACCCTGGTTACCAGCGTGCTGTGCTTAGTAACCCGATGTGTCACCTGGTTACCAGCGTGCTGTGCTTAGTAACCCGATGTGTCACCTGGTTACCAGCACGCTGTGCTTAGTAACCCGATGTGTACCCTGGTTACCAGCACGCTGTGCTTAGTAACCCGATGAGTTACCTGGTTACCATCGTGCTGTGCTTAGTAACCCAATCTGTACCCTGATTACCAGCATGCTGTGCTTAGTGATCCGATGTGTTCCCTGGTTACCAGGAAACACATCGGGTTAGAGGGGCGTCACACACGCGGATGTCTGCTGCTCAGCAGCAGATCAACGACCAAAAAATGGTCCTGGCCATTCCGC
>JARQOC010001099.1:0-49838 GCA_033576535.1 Allobates femoralis | reverse complement strand
GTAAACAGAATGATCAGAAAACGTTGTCAAGGACCACTTGTGGAGAGCTACAGAAAGACCAGGAATCAGCAGGTACAATTGTTTCAAAGAAAACAATAAAGTAATACACTTCAACATCCATGGCCTTTATGCACGCTCACCATGAAAAATCATGTTCAAGTGCGATTAAAGCTTGCTCAACAACATTTAGACAAGCATGTGAAATACTGAGAGAATATAGTCTGGTCAGATGAGACCAAAGTCTGTCTCTTTGGATGCCATAATACACACCATGTTTGGAGGCCAAAAGGCACTATATATTACCCCCCAAAACACCATACCAACAGTGAAGTTTGGAGGTGGGAACATCATGGTGTGGGGCTATTTTTCAGCATACTGTGCTAGCAAACATTATATAATTGAAGGAAGAATGAATGGACAAATGTACAGAGGAGACATTCTTGATAAAAATCTGCTGACATCTACTAGAATGATCAAGATGGAATGAGAGTGGCCATTTCACCAAGACAATGATCCAAAACACACAGACAAGGAAACTCAATTGGTCAGAGGAAGAAAATAAAACTCCCAGAATGGCCCAGCCAATCACCTGACCTGAATCCAATAGAACATTTATGGAAGAAGAACAAAAGCTCAAAGTTCATAGAAGAAGCCCATGAGACCTACAGGATTTGAAGAGTGTTTATATGGATTGAAAGTGTTTCTGTGCAACTGTGTAAGCAACTAGTTCCTCCATACATAAGGCGGTTTGAAGCAGTCATCACCAACAAATGTTTTTGTATGAAAAAGCTATACATTTCAGTAAGTGTGTTTAATATTTTTCCAGTGTCATTTCCACTTATTACATATTACTATATTTATGGACATCTATGCTTTGATTTCTTTGCTGGTGTAGATTGGCTGTACTTTCACCAAATTCTGATGAGAAATTAATGTCAATAGCACCTTTAAAAAATATATTTAATTAGAAAGCTGGTGTACAATACTATTCCCCCACTGTATATTCTTATCAATGATTTGCTTTTGTATGCCCATTGCAGAGGATCTATGCATATACATCAAGGGGGTTTCCTAATCTGAGTTTCTCATTCACTGAGATCTTACCGTATATACTCGTGTATAAGCCGACCCGTGTATAAGCCGACCCCCCTACTTTTGCCCCCAAAACCTGGGAAAATTTATTGACTCGTGTATAAGCCGAGGGTGGACCCCAGCACAGGTATACAGCCCCCATCAGTGTGGTATACAGCAGCCTCCCCAGTGGTATATACAGGCCCCAGCAGTGTTACAGCAGCAGCCCCAGTGGTATATACAGCAGCAGCCCCAGTGGTAGTATACACGCAGCCCCAGTAGTATATACAGCCCCAGTGGTAGTATACACGCAGCCCCAGTAGTATATACAGCCCCAGTGGTAGTATACAGCCCCAGTGGTAGTATACAGCCCCAGTGGTAGTATACAGTCCCAGTGGTAGTATACAGCAGCCCCAGTGGTATATTCAGCCCCAGTGGTAGTATACAGCAGCCCCAGTGGTATATACAGCCCCAGTGGTAGTATACAGCAGCCCCAGTAGTAGTATACAGCCCCAGTGGTAGTATACAGCAGCCCCAGTGGTATATTCAGCCCCAGTGGTAGTATACAGCAGCCCCAGTGGTAGTATACACGCAGCCCCAGTAGTATATACAGCCCCAGTGGTAGTATACAGCCCCAGTGGTAGTATACAGCAGCCCCAGTCGTAGTATACAGCCCCAGTGGTAGTATACAGCCCCAGTGGTAGTATACATACAGCCCCAGTAGTAGTATACAGCCCCAGTAGTAGTATACAGCCCAGTGGTAGTATACAGCAGCCCCAGTGGTATATTCAGCCCCAGTGGTAGTATACAGCAGCCCCAGTGGTAGTATACACGCAGCCCCAGTAGTATATACAGCCCCAGTGGTAGTATACAGCCCCAGTGGTAGTATACAGCAGCCCCAGTCGTAGTATACAGCCCCAGTGGTAGTATACAGCCCCAGTGGTAGTATACATACAGCCCCAGTAGTAGTATACAGCCCCAGTAGTAGTATACAGCCCCAGTGGTAGTATACAGCAGCCCCAGTGGTATATTCAGCCCCAGTGGTAGTATACAGCCCCAGTGGTAGTATATAGCCCCAGTGGTAGTATACATACAGCCCCAGTGGTAGTATACAGCCCCAGTGGTAGTATACAGCAGCCCCAGTGGTATATTCTGCCCCAGTGGTAGTATACAGCAGCCCCAGTGGTATATTCTGCCCCAGTGGTAGTATACAGCCCCAGTGGTAGTATATAGCCCCAGTGGTAGTATACACACAGCCCCAGTGGTAGTATACAGCAGCCCCAGTGGTATATTCTGCCCCAGTGGTAGTATACAGCCCCAGTGGTAGTATATAGCCCCAGTGGTAGTATACACACAGCCCCAGTGGTAGTATACAGCCCCAGTGGTAGTATACAGCCCCAGTGGTAGTATATAGCCCCAGTGGTAGTATACAGGGCCCCAGCAGGGCCCCCCTCATAATTTGGCGCCCCCACCTCCCTTTCTGGGCCCCCCGCATGCAGCGCTGCGCATATACATTACCTGTCTAGCAGCTGTCACCCTCCGATGGCTGATCGCGGCTCCCGGCTCCGGGCTCCATCTTCCTTGCTGTCTTCCTGCTGTGTGACCGGGGCGCAGCGCGATGACGTCATCGCGACGCCAGCCGGTCACCTGACAATCAGGAAGACAGAGAGGAAGATGGAGCCCGGAGCCGGGAGCCGCGATCAGCCATCGGAGGGTGACAGCTGCTAGACAGGTAATGTATATGCGCAGCGCTGCATGCGGGGGGGCCCAGAAAGGGAGGTGGGGGCGCAAAACTTTTTAGGGGGCCGTATTGACTCGCGTATAAGCCGAGGGGGGCACTTTTCAGCCCAATTTTTGGGCTGAAAAACTCGGCTTATACGCGAGAATATACGGTATATTTATCGAATTTTAGGGCGTATATGAAAAAAAAAACTTACTACATTTGCCATCGCATCTTTTACGGTGTGCCAATCACAGATTTATTACATACCTTTACGTCTTTATATAAATGCACAGGCTCATAATCGATGTTGTTTTTCAAGAAATAATCATTAACACATGACAGCAGAGTCATCTCTGGTAACGAGAATATGTCCATAAATTGCTTCAAGGTGTTCCCTTCTGAGCTCTACAAAGACAAAAGGGAAAGACAAAGCTCACCCTAACCATATGTAGAGCAGCGAATAGGTAATAAATACTAGATGTGTCAATTTGAGAGAAGATAAAGATCAGCTCTAGTTCTCATGCACATGGCCATTGTGGTCTACAATGCATTTTATTTTTCTTTTGGATTTCTAGGGCCTGCACAGGTAATTAATAGTGATGAGCGAGTGTAATCGTTACTATTCGCACAAATAGTACGGTATTCAGGTTACTAGTTACATTGCGAGTATTTGTGTACTTGCCTCGCAATGTTCTTATCTCCTGCCCAGCAGTTTTGGCTCCTGATTTGCAGCCATTAAACAAGCTGGGCTTCTTGATCAATCACAGTAATGCGGGAGCCATCTTGGTTGCGGCATTACTGTGATTGGCTGGCCGTGTAGCGTCATAGGGTCTTTACAAGTCCTGCCGCTATTTTGTGTACACTGCATCCAGAACCACCATTGGAGAAGCATAGGGAGTGACTGAGCAACTGTTAGGCTGAAGGCACACTGATCCCTCTAAAACGGCGCGTTTTTGAAGCGCAATACTGATGCGAGTTTGATGCGTGTAGTAGTGCTAATGCGGTGCTAGTGCGGTGCTAGTGTGGTGCTAGTGGGGTGCTAGTGGGGTGCTAGTGGGGTGCTAGTGGGATTTTTTCATTCCTACTGCGATCCGACAGACTAGCACCTTCTCCTGGTGTCAAGACTGCACTGATTTGCTGCCACTTATTTGTCAATCAATGGAGTCACTTGTGGGGGAGCTCCAATGTTTAGGCACACAGGGGCTCACCAAACGCGACATTGTGTCAGCTAACAATTTGAGCTGATTTCCATTCAAATTGTTAGCGGACACCATGTCGCGTTTGGAGAACCCCTGTGTGCCTCAGCATTGGAGCTCCCCCACAAGTGACCCCATTTTGGAAACTAGACCCCCCAAGGAACAAATCTAGATGCATAATGAGCACTTTGAAGCCCCAGGTGCTTCACAAATTGATCCGTAAAAATGAAAAAAATATTTTTCTTCCACAAAAATGTTATTTTTTTATTTTTACGGATCAAATTGTGAAGCACCTGGGGCTTCAAAGTGCTCATTATGCATCTAGATTTGTTCCTTGGGGGTCTAGTTTCCAAAATGGGGTCACTTGTGTGGGAGCTCCAGTGCTGAGGCACACAGGGGCACTCCATACGCGACATGGTGTCCGCTAACAATTGGAATTGTTAGCGGACACCATGTCGCGTATGGAGAGCCCCTGTGTGCCTCAACATTCAAGCTCCCCCACAAGTGACCCCATTTTGGAAACTAGACCCCCAAGGAACAAATCCAGATGCATAATGGGGTCACTTGTGGGGGAGCTCCAATGTTTAGGCACACAGGGGCTCTCCATATGCAACATGGTGTCCGCTAACAATTGTTAACGGACACCATGTCGCGCATGGAGAGCCCCTGTGTGCAACCAGCATTGCCACCAGCGCAAGGGCAACTGGAAGAGTTGGGGTACAGCACCAGAAAATGGCACCTCCAATGAATGCGCTATTTTCTGAGGTGGCTGTGGGTTGCAATTTGCAGCATGAGGGGCCCACAACATTTGGATCTCTCTATGATGAGGATTGCAGCCCCCCAACTGCCAAGTTGTACCTGGCTGGCTACCAAAAATATGGCAAAGCTCCATGTCATTTTATTGGTAGAAGTAATTAAAAAAAATGACGTGGGGCTTCGCCATATTTTTGGTCCAGCCAGGTACAACTTGGCAGCTACAGACTGCCACCAACCCCCAGCTGCCTTGTTGTACCTTGCTGGCAACCAAAAATACAGCGAATCCCATTTTTTTATTTCTAGAACAAATTCTAGAAAAAAAAAATGACGTGGGGCTCCGCCATATTTTTAGTCCAGCCAGGTACAACTAGACAGCTGGGGGCTGGAATCCGCAGCATGGAGAGGCCCAAGCGTTCTGGGCCCCCCATGCTGCGAATTGCAGCCCGCAGCCGCCCCAGAAAATGGCGCATTTATTGAAGCGCCATTTTCTGGTGCTGTACCCATGCTCTTCCAGTTGCCCTGGTGCCGGTGGCAAACTGGGTAATAAAGGGGTTAATGACAGCTTTTTATTGGCAGCTGGCACTAAGCCCGAGATTCATAATATTGGGCCAATGTTAGACCCGCCATTAGGAATCTCTGGTAAGTAGTCAATAAATACACACAGAGTAAAATATTTTTATTTGCAAAAAAACACAAACAAAATTCAGACTCCATCTTTATTAGAAAGATCCGACGTAGTCCATAACGAAGGTCCCGCGACGCTCGATCGCCTCCGACGTAGTCCACAACGAAGGTCCCACGATGCTCGATCGCCTCTGCTCCAGAGATTGCAGCAAGGGATCAAGTGTCCTCTTCCTACAGTCTCTGGGGTCAGAGTTATGGTGCACTGAATGGCAATGATCTGTCATACAGTGCACCATGACTATGATCCCTGAGACTAGAAGAGGACACTTGATACCTTGTTGCATCCATCCATCCATTATCCATGCATGTACACATCCATTCGTGCACACATCCACACATGCAGTCACACATACGCACACATCCATCCATGCACCCATGCATCCACGCATCCACTAACCCACACATCCACATAACCCACGCATCCACTAACCCACGCATCCACTAACCCACGCACCCACGCATCCACTAACCCACGCACCCACGCATCCACTAACCCACGCATCCACTAACCCACGCACCCACACACACACGCACCCACACATACACGCACCCACACATACACGCACCCACACATACACGCACCCACACATACACGCACCCACACATACACGCACCCACACATACACGTACCCACACATACACGTACCCACACATACACGTACCCACGCATCCACGCACCCACTAACCCACGCATCCACTAACCCACGCACCCACACATCCACTTACCCACTTACCCACACATCCACTTACCCACACATCCACGCACCCACTAACCCATGCACCCACACATCCACTAATCCACGCACCCACTAACCCACGCACACACACATCCACGGACACACACGCATCCACGTACCCACGCATCCACATATCCACGTACCCACGCATCCACGTACCCACGCATCCACGTACCCACGCATCCACGCATCCACGTACCCACGCATCCACTAACCCACGCATCCACTAATCCACGCACCCACACATCCATTAACCCACGCATCCACTAACCCACGTACCCACGCATCCACGTACCCACGCATCCACTAACCCACGCATCCACTAACCCACGCATCCACTAACCCACGCATCCACTAACCCACGCATCCACTAACCCACGAACCCACACATCCACTAACCCACGCACCCACGCATCCACGCACCCACACATCCCCGCACCCACACATTCACACATCCACATACCCACGCATCCACGTACCCACGCATCCACGTACCCACGCATCCACTAACCCACGCACCCACACATCCACTAACCCATGCACCCACACATCCATTAACCCACGCATCCACTAACCCATGCACCCACACATCCACTAATCCACGCACCCACACATCCATTAACCCACGCATCCACTAACCCACGCACCCACGCATCCACACATCCATCCATCCATGAACCCACTCACTCAATCAATCATTAATTCATTCATTCATTCATTCGGTACTTACCTCTGGGCGGAGCAGCACTGGAGGAGGGGCGTTCCAGCGAGGAGAGGAGGCAGAGCGGCAGCTACACCGGCGGGATCGAGGAGCGGTAAGATCGGACACGGGGATGGGGGGGGGGGTGAACGGCAGGGACAGGTGGGGGCCATCCAGGGGATGGGGAGGGCGTCCGCCCCCGCCCCCGCCGCCAGCAGCGCGTGAAGCCGCAAACACACCCGGCAACGGGGGTGGGGGGCAGTGACAGGTGGGGGCCGTTTGGAGAAGGGGGAGGGCATCCGCCCCCGCCGCCAGCAGCGCGGCGGGTGAACAGACCCGGCAACGGGGGTGGGGGGCAGTGACAGGTGGGGGCCGAACGGAGAAGGGGGAGCTCTGAAGAGGGGAAGGGCATCCGCCCCCGCCAATAGCAGCGCGGCGGATGAACAGACCCGGCATCGGGGGTGGGGAGCAGTGACAGGTGGGGGCCATCTAGAGAAGGTGGAGGCCTGAAGAGGGGGAGTGCATCCGCCCCCACCACCAGCAGCGCGGCGGGTGAAGCCGCACACAGGACCCGGCTGTTGCAGAGATCACAGCCGGGATCACAGCCTCAGTACCGACAGGAGGCTCTGCGCAGCCTGCGGGCTTTGGCTCCCGGTGGTCTGCCGTGTGTGCCGGAAGTGTGGTTTTTCATGTTTTTCATGTTTCTATTGATGGCTCATGCGTACAACTCGCATGCAGTCGCAGCATGCCGCGACTGAAACTCGCTTTGCGAGTTCAGTGCTTAAAATGCGCACCAGTGTGCCTGACATGATAGAAAAGCACTTGTCCTAGTGCAATGCGAGTTTATCTCGCATTGCACTCGTGCGAGGCACTGGGATCCATGTCGGATGATGTGCCTTCAGCCTTAGGGAGAGTTTAGGCCTCTTTATAACACAAACGCCCTTTTCAGGGCTACCTGCAGTGTATACTAGGTCAGTGTAGGTAGGGAGAGTTTTTCGAGCACAGAGAGAGTTTAAAGTAGTGTTCCACTACCTCCATGGCAGCAAAATACCATAGCTCTTTTCAGAGCTGAAACCACTCAACAAGGTCACAGTACATGGAGGGAGAGATTGTTGATTAGGTAGGGAGAGGTTAAACTGTTCTTCCAGTGTCCATATTACAAGAGCTCTCATCAGAGGCAGTGCTCTTTTCCAGCATACAGGGTAGTAGCATTTTATGCTGCCTCTTGTTTAAAAGCATTGGTCCTTTTACCCCCCTATTTTTCAGGTCACAGCTTGCCTTGTACCTGCCACATCACCAACATTCATACGGTGCTAGTGCGCTTGCCAAATCCAAAGCAGTACCACTTAGCTTGGCTTGTGCCATCAACATCTGCAAATATGTCACCAAAATGCCAAAAAAAAAGCTTGTTAAGGAAGAGGGACAAGGACATGGGTGTGGTGGTGTCAGTGGTGCGCAACAAGGCACTGAGTCTGTGACAGGTCAGAAGAAACTTGATGCATCCACTACACCATGTTCCAAATTATTATGCAAATTGGTTTCAAGTGTCATAGGTTTTTTTTTTTTTTTTCTCTTCAATGAAACCCATTGATGGTATTGTGTCTCAGGGTTCTTTGGATCACTGAAATCAATCTCAGATACCTGTGATATTAGTTTGACAGGCGAGCCGAATAAAAGGAAAACTGGATGTTCCACAATATTGTTGAGCAGCCCACAGTTTTCAAGTAACATGGGAAAGAAAAAGGATCTCTCTGCAACAATTAGTGCAATGCCTTGGACAAGGGATTAAAACATTAGATATTGCATGAAAACTTAAGCGTGATCATAGTACTGTGAAAAGATTTGTGGCTGATTCTGAGCACAGACGTGTTTGTGCAGATAAAGGCAGAATGAGAAAGGTTTCTGCACGCAAGTTCATCGGATTAAAAGAGTAGCTGCTAACAAGGCCTTACAAACCAGCAAATAGATATTTGAAGCTGCTGGTGGCTCTGGAGTCCCTCGAACCTCAAGGTGTAGGATCCTTCAAAGACTTGCTGTGGTGCATAAACCTACTATTCAGCCACCCCTAAACAGTGCTCACAAGCAGAAATAGTTGCCGTGGGCCCAGACATACATGAAGACTAATTTTCAAACAGTCTTGTTTACTGATGAGTGCCGAGCAACCCTGGATGATCCAGATGGATGGAGTAGTGGATGGTTATTGGATGGCCACCATGTCCCAACAAGGCTGGGACGTCAGCAAGGAGGTGGAGGAGTCATGTTTTATGCCAGAATCATTGGGAAACAGCTGGTAGGCCTCTTTAAGGTTGCTAAAGGTGTGAAAATGACCTCTGCAAAGTATATATTTTCTGACTGAGAACTTTCTTCCATGGTACAAAAAGCAAAAACATGCCTTCAGAAGCAAAATTATCTTCATGCATGACAATGCTGCAAATAATACCTCCGTCATTGGCTGCTATGGGCATAAAAAGGAGAGAAACTCATGGTGTGGCCACCATCTTCCCCGACCTCAACCCTATAGAGAACCTTTGGAGTATAATCAAGCAAAAGATATATGAGGGTAGGATGCAATTTGCATCAAAACAGCAGCTCTGGGAGGCTATTCTGACATCATGCAAAGAAATACAAGCAGAAACGCTCCAGAAACTCCCAAGTTCAATGGATGCAAGAATTGTGAAGGTGATATCAAAGAAGGGTTCCTTTGTTAACATGTTACTTGGCCTGTTAGGATGTTTTGGAGTTAAATAGCTTTTTAGCTCAGTGAATGTGACCTCCTAATTCTGCAAATTCAACAAATAATCATTTTCAGTTCTTTCAAATATATCAAATGTTTAGAAACACTACTGTGCCTAATAATTTGGAATAGTGCATTTAGATTTTTGGCAAAGTTTCCCAGTCTGGAACATAAGTGTGTGGAAGCCACAAGAGCAAGAGCAGATTCTGTCTTGGATGGCAGAAAAGGTCTCTACGCATTTGCCAAGCAGCATAAAATCTTCCACAAACACACAGTGTACTCTCGATACATAGAAGGCTGGCCCATAAAATCCTCAACCTGGTCCTCCTTCCTCTCCCTCATCATCAGTCACAGGAGACATGACCCAAAGCTTGGTCACTCCGATCTGTTTTGTAAGTATCTTTTGGTTGGCTCTGGCCTCTCACCATGCAGCATTGAAGAAGGACGTGAGGGGGTGGCATGTGTTGATACCCAAGTATTTGAGGACCTACATTCAGAAGAAAGCTAGTTTGAGGGACCTGATTTACTGGCTCCAGAGGGGAAGGCTGATGATGAGACACTGTTGCCATCAGACAAGCCTGCAATCTTAATTGGGAAGGAGGATGAGATGGAAGACGAGCTGGTCGATTATGAGTCCACTGGTCCGACCTGGACCATTGACATGGACCATTGGCATGCATAGCCAGCACAGTAACACAGAGGAAGATGGATATGTAGTACCAACACAGGCACCAAGGGGGTTGTGGTTTGCCCATAGTGAAAACTGGGTCAACTGTTGCTAAGAGCACCCCCACTGTGCCCCAAGTTAGAGCAAGGGGGCGTTCAGTCGCTGTTTATAATGTTTTTCTCTTAAGTACTTACAGAAAAAACTTCCAATCTGTAGCATCTGCCATACCAAGTTGAGCAGAGGCCAAGGCAAAGGCAACCTGAGCACCAGCAGAATGTGGAAGCACATGGCACTCAAATACCACAGTAGGTGGACGGAGCACTAGGGTACCAAAGCTGTGTCTGCAGGTCAAACCACTGCCATGTCACCTGTGCTACGTCCTTCACAATCTGCAATCCAGGAAGAAGGTGCTCATACATCCTGCCCACAAGCTGTGATTGCATAGACACAGCAAACATCAAACATGTTTATTTTCTTGTCCCAGCGAAGCATCCAGTTGTCCGTGCCTGAGAGTTTGGAAAGGAAGCGTAAATACCCTGCCACACAAGAATACTATACTCGTACAGTTCCAAATTGTTATCCATAGAGATGTTGCCATTTAGGCTTGTGGAAATAGGTTTTTCGTGATCTTTGCTGTGGCTGCCCACGACACAGTGTTCCCAGCCGCCACTATTTTGCCCGGTGTGCCGTCCCCACGTTTCACAAACACACGTTAAACAATCACAACCGTGCTTTCCCCAACACCTTAACCAAGAAGGTCCATCTATCAACGGACACCTGGACAAGTTGCTGTGGATAGGTACGATAGATTTCTGTCACGGAACACTGGGCAAACCTGGTGGAAGGTGGGACAAAGTCACAAACTGGAATATCACACATCCTACCCACGCCAAGAATAGCAGGCCCAACTGTGAGGGTTTCCCAATCATCAGTCTCCTCTTCTCCTCCTGCTACTCATCTTCTGCTGAATTACCTTCAGCATTGGCAAAGCAGCAACACTCTCTGATGAAGCTGATCTGTTTAAGTCAGAAACCACACACTGAAGCAGAGCTGTGGCAAGGTGTAAAAGAACAAATTGATCAGTGGCTCTCCCCGTTGCATCTCCAACCCGGTCTGGTCATTTACGTAATGGGCATAAACTGTTGACGGCTTTAAATGTTGGCAAGCTGGTATGCACACCATGAATGGCTCATGTGCTGAACTTAGCTGTTCAGAAATTTCTCAAAACATACCCTGACTTGCCATACCTACTTGAGAAGGTGCGCCGTATTAGCACCCATTTCTGCCATTCCTCTACCACTTTTGCTGGTCTTACAGTGCTGCGAAAGCTATTGAATTTGCCAAGTCACAGACTCATTTGCGACCTGCCCACGTGGTGCAACTTAACACATCATGTTAGTGAGGATTACTGAGCAGCAGAGGGCAGTAGCTGAATACCAGTTTCAACATGCCCGTCAGACTGAGCGTAAGGGTACCGTTACACTAAGCAATATTGCTTGCAATTTCACTGGCAATTTGCTGACTCATGTGAAATCATGGACACATTGTTCCATTTGTACACGGCAACAAAATAGAACAATGTCTCCATGATTTCACTGCAACCAGCAAATTGCCAGTGAAATTGCAAGCAATATTGCTTCGTGTAACGGTACCTTAACTATTGAGTGGGTGTGGATTGCTGGCATTTGTGAGGTTATTGAGAACTTAAGTAGTGCACCAAGCTTGTGAGCGGTGATCTGGCTATTATCGGCGTAACCATCCCGCTTCAGTGTCTGTTGAAACAACCACTGCACAATCTCAAAGAGGAAGCTTTGAGTGCCCAGCATGTGGTTATGGAGGCAGATTTCCCAATGGGTGATACTACCCAGCCCATCCTTTGTCCATTCACTTGCACAAATAATATATTTGAGCTCATCATCCAATTGACTAGTGCAGCTTTATTTTTTTTGTTGGCAGAGTTTTGCGAAACCTGAAGCTCGCAGGGGGGAGGAGAGGGGGGAGGAGGAGATGGAGGAAGGCAGGGGGGGAGGAGGAGGAGGAAGGCGGGAGAGGAGGAGGAAGGCGGGGGGGAGGAGGAGAAGGAAGGCGGGGGTGGGGAGGAGGAGAGGAGGAGGAGGAGGAGGAGGAGGAGGAGGAGGAGGAAGGCGGGGGTGGAGGAGGAGGAAGGTGGGGGGTGGAGGAGGAGGAAGGTGGGGGGTGGAGGAGGAGGAAGGCGGGGGGAGGAGGAGGAAGGCGGGGGGAAGAGGAGGAAGGCGGGGGGAGGAGGAGGAGGAAGGCGGGGGGAGGAGGAGGAGGAAGGCGGGGGGAGGAGGAGGAGGAAGGCGGGGGGTGGGAGGAGGAGGAGGAGGAGGAGGAGGAAGGGGGGGTGGGAGGAGGAGGAGGAGGAGGAGGAGGAAGGCGGGGAGAGGAGGAGGAGGAGGAGGAAGGCGGGGAGAGGAGGAGGAGGAGGAGGAAGGCGGGGAGAGGAGGAGGAGGAGGAGGAAGGCGGGGGGAGGAGGAGGAGGAAGGCGGGGGGAGGAGGAGGAGGAAGGCGGGGGGAGGAGGAAGGAGGAAGGCGGGGGAGGAGGAAGGAGGAAGGCGGGGGGGGAGGAGGAAGGTGGGGAGGAGGAGGAGGAGGAGGAGGAAGGTGGGGAGGAGGAGGTGGAGGAAGGTGGGGAGGCGGGAGGAGGTGGAGGAAGGCGGAGGGAGGAGGAGGAGGAAGGCGGTAGAGAAGGAGGAGGAGGAAGGCAGGGGGAGGAGGAGGAAGGTGGGGAGGAGGAGGAAGGTGGGGAGGAGGAGGAGGAGGAAGGTGGGGGGAGGAGGAGGAAGGTGGGGAGGAGGAGGAAGGTGGGGAGGAGGAGGAAGGTGGGGAGGAGGAGGAAGGTGGGGAGGAGGAGGAGGAGGAGGAGGAAGGTGGGGAGGAGGAGGAGGAGGAAGGTGGGGAGGAGGAGGAGGAGGAGGAGGAGGAGGTGGGGAGGAGGAGGAGGAGGAGGAGGAAGGTGGGGAGGAGGAGGAGGAGGAGGAGGAGGAAGGTGGGGAGGAGGAGGTGGAGGAGGAGGAAGGTGGGGAGGAGGAGGTGGAGGAAGGTGGGGAGGAGGAGGTGGAGGAAGGTGGGGAGGCGGGGAGGAGGTGGAGGAAGGCGGAGGGAGGAGGAGGAGGAAGGCGGTAGAGAAGGAGGAGGAGGAAGGCAGGCGGAGGAGGAGGAAGGCAGGGGGAGGAGGAGGAAGGCAGGGGGAGGAGGAGGAAGGCAGGGGGAGGAGGAGGAAGGCAGGGGAGGAGGAGGAAGGCAGGGGAGGAGGAGGAAGGCGGGGGAGGAGGAGGAAGGCGGTGGGGGAGGAGGAAGGCGGTGGGGGAGGAGGAGGGCGGTGGGGGAGGAGGAGGAGGAGGAAGGCGGTGGGGGAGGAGGAGGAGGAGGAGGAGGAGGAGGAGGAAGGCGTGGAGGAGGAAGACGGTGGGGGAGGAGGAGGAGGAGGAGGAGGAGGAGGAAGGCGGTGGGGGAGGAGGAGGATGGGGAGGAGGCAGGCGGTGGGGGAGGCGGAGGAAGGTGGTAGAGGAGGAGGAGAATGAGGAGAAGGAGGAGAAGGAGGAGGAGGAAGGCAGGGGGGAGGAGGAAGGTGGGGGGGGAGGAGGAAGGTGGGGGGGAGGAGGAGTAGGAGGAGGAGGGCGGCAGTGGGAGAGGAGGAAGAGGAAGGCGGTGGAGGAGGAAGAGGAAGGCGGTGGAGGAGGAGGAGGAAGGCGGTGGAGGAGGAGGAGAAGGAGGAAGGCGGTGGGGGGGAGGAGGAGGAGGAGGAAGGCGGTGGGGGAGGAGGAAGAAGGCGGTGGGGAGGAGGAGGGGGAGGGGGAGGAGGAAGGCGGTGGGGGAGGCGGAGGAAGGTGGTGGAGGAGAAGGAGGAGAAGGAGGAGAAGGAGGAAGGCAGGGGGGGAGGAGGAAGGTGGGGGGATGGCACACACCCCCTGTGCTGCCCATGGCCCCCTATGGATGACACACGTCCCCCTGTGTTTGATATGGCCCCCATGCTGCTGCCCATAGTAAAATAAAAAAGCTTTACTTACCTCCTCCAGCGCTGATCACCCGGTATCTAACTCCGTGCTGCTGAGCTCCTCCACTTCCTGCTTCTCAGTGCTGGTCATGTGATCGGCACAGCAGAGAGTGACATCTCGGCGTGCCCGATCAAAGCGGCAGCAGGGAGACCAGGGAGACACCGGGAGATCAGCGCTGGAGGAGATAAGTAAAGCTTTTTTATTTTACTATGGGCAGCAGCATGGCGGCCATATCGAACACAGGGGGGCATGTGCCATAACAGGGGGCGCAGGTACATATAATATGTGCTGCACCCCCAGCCCATCACTGCGGTGCAGTTTCAGCACCACGATCATGGAGAGCGGCAGTGCATGTTATATGAGCGGGAGCAAGAGATCTCCTGCTGCCTCCTGCAGCCTCCACCATCCCGCCCCAGCCCCCAGCACCGCTCCAGAGCTGCCCCACCTCCCTTGGACCTGCAGTATATAATCCGTATATTCGGATTATAAAACGCACCCCCCCCCAACTTTCCCCCAAAATGTAGGGGAACAAAAGTGCGTCTTCTATTGCGAAAAATATGGTAGATATAGCTCTATAAAATATACCGTAAGTGTATTAATAAAGTTCACCTTTCCATAAAAGTCGCTCATCTGTTCCAGTGGTACATGGGAACCTTGATACATCTCAATGACTTCAGAATCTGGTACTACATCAAAACCTCTGAAAGACAGTGAACATTCCATTACCCACAGGATTTCAGAAATGTTTGCATCAGGTAGGAATAGAAAATACAGGTCTGTTTTTCACTCAATGCACATTCCAGGAAATTTAAATCTGTACATTAAATGTAGATTTTAGTGATGACAAAATTTGTGCTATAACAGCTTAGAATGCAAAATAGTGGATAGTTTAGCTAGTCTCCATGGCAGACTTGTAACAACAGGACCCTATAAAGTGGAAACACCTGAAAAGGAAACCCGATAACCACATCAAGGTACGTTCAAAGTTCTGGTACACAGATTCTGCTATTCACACATTTAAAGCTAAAGCTTGAAAGAAAGAAAGATTTAAAAAAAAAAAAAAAAAAAAAAAAGAGCCCTATTGGTTGCAATGGGAATAATGCTATTGTGAGTATAATGTCCACATAATCATGCAGCAATTCCTGTGTAATACTAAGATTTTAGCTCAAGGACCACTTTTTTTTTTTTTTTTAGCAGGTTACAAGACTTTAGGGAAACAAAAAAAAATTCTTCCTTATCCACAATGTCACATTGTACAGCAGTTCATTTAATCAAGTTATGTGATTACAGCAGCCCCAATACTCAATTAGAGTGTGGAAGAGTACAAATAGGGGTGAAGAATTACCAGATCTAGTGGAAGCAGCGACCGTGACTGAGCTGTAGCTCCACTGTATACAGGAGCATCTCAATGAATTAGAATATCTTTAAAAAGTTAATTTATTTCAGTAATTCAATACATAAAGTGAGACGCATATAAATGTCCCTGATGAGCTGCTTATATTACCATCACCTGAAGTGAAGAAGTGTGTCGAGCAGTTCTTGCTTCCTTGTCTTTAATTTTCTTAACAAAGCTACTTAATAACATTGTGATATATTGTATCGGAAGAGTGTACCAAAGATATACAACCCCTAGCAAAATTATGGAATCACCTAGCTCGGAGGATGTTCATTCAGTTGTTTAATTTTGTAGAAAAAAAAAAAAAGCAGATCACAGACACATGAGGAAGACGCAGTAAGCGTCGAAACACGTTGTGGCAGGAGGGCTTTTATTTGTTGAATGAATAAACTCAAAGGTAATATATTTAAGAGCATTGTGTATCCTGTTTTAGCTCTCAGCGCTTACTATTATTATACCACATTTATTCATCGGCTTATCTACAATCTCCCTTCGGGGAGCGTGGTGTTGTGAGCTGCTCCGGAGCAGGACCTGGCTACATTTATCCATCCTTAAAATCGGCACATGATCCTTCACGCGAGCCAGCTAAGGAGAAGGCAGGAATCTTATATTAAAAACGTTGAAGGGGAACACCAAAGATCAGAAGATCAGTGAATATAAACCTTCACTCACCACATATCCACAATCTAGTTGTGCGGATACGGCACAACTAGTAAAGGTGAGTGAAAATCCTGAATATCGCTTAATCTAGATTCCCCAATGCAGCGTGGCGCAACCTTTGTATTTTCTTTTGCATGGCACAAAACTAGTCATTCCAAATGGCAACTCTCTGTCTTGAAGGAACACTAAAAGAAATCTTGGGAAAAAAAAAAAAAAAAAAAAGTGCTAGCCAGTAACAGTTACTTTTGTAGACCAAGCAGGGGAAAAAATTATGGAATCACTCAATTCTGAGGAACAAATTATGGAATCATGACAGACAAACACTCAATTACATTACTAGTATTTTGTTGCACTACCTCTGGCTTTTATAACAGCTTGCAGTCTCATCATCAATCTGGCTCCAACTTTCTTTGATTGCTGTTGCCAGATCAGCTTTGCAGGTTGGAGCCTTTGTCATGGACCATTTTCTTCAATTTCCACCAAAGATTTTCAATTGAATTAAGATCCGGACTATTTGCAGGCCATGACATTGACCTTATGCGCACGGCCGGCTCCAGGTTTTTGTGGGCCCCTTTAAGGGCCCTTTCACATCAGCGTTTTTTGAAATTCGTGGCAGATGCGGTGAAAAAAACGCATCTGCCGCGACTACCGTATACCGGCTGCACTTGCGGCACGGTTGCGGCGCGGTTGTGGCAAACGCCATAGAAGGTATAGGCGGACTTGCGGCAGGTGCGGCAAGTGCGGTTTTGGCACTTGCGGCAGGTACGGCCGCGAAAAAAAAATACTGTCAGCCGCGGTTTTTTTCGCGGCCGCACCTGCCGCAAGTGCCAAAATCGCACTTGCCGCAAGTCCGCCTATACCTTCTATGGCGTTTGCCGCAACCGCGCCGCAACCGTGCCGCAAGTGCAGCCGGTATGTGGTAATCGCGGCAGATGCGGTTTTTTCACCGCATCTGCCGCGATTTGAAAAAAACGCTGGTATGAAAGGGCCCTAACACATACTATGATTCATGAATATAATATAGAAGCTGCAGGCTGTGTATATGTAATATAGAGGCTCCTGGGTGGGCTGTATATATAATATAGACAGTTGCCCAGGTATGCCGGGTGCTGACGCCGACCCTGGTTATGGGTCTTCTTTCAAGGAATGTTTTGAGTTTTTGCTCTATGGCAGGATGCATTATCATCTTGATAAATGATTTCATAATCCCCAAACATCCTTTCAATTGATGGGATAAGAAAAGTGTACAAAATATCAATGTAAACTTGGGCATTTATTGAAGATTTAATGACAGCCATCTCCCCAGTGCCTTTACCCGACTTGCAGCCCCATATCATCAATAACTGTGGAAATTTGCATGTTCTCTTCAGGCAGTCATCTTTATAAATTTCATTGGAACGACACCAAGCAAAAGTTCCAGCATCATCACCTTGCCCAATGCAGATTCGCGATTCATCACTGAATATGACTTTCATCCAGTCATCCAGAGTCCACAATTGCTTTTCCTTAGCCCATTGTAACCTTGTTTTTTTCTGTTTAGGTGTTAATGATGGCTTTTGTTTAGCTTTTCTGTATGTAAATCCCATTTTCTTTAGGCGGTTTCTTACAGTTTGGTCACAGACGTTGACTTGTTTCCTCCCATTCGTTCCGCATTTGTTTTGTTCTGCATTGCCTATTTTAGAGACAGATTGCTTTAAGTTTCCGGTCTTGATGCGCTTTGATGTCTTCCTTGGTCTACTAGTATGTTTCTCTTTAACAACCTTCCCATGTTGTTTGTATTTTGACCAGATTTTAGACACAGCTGATTGAACAGCGAACATCTTTTGCAACATTGCGTGTTGATTTACCCTTTTTTAAGAGTTTGCTAATCCTCTCCTTTGTTTCAATTGACATCTCTTGTGTTGGAGCCATGATTCATTTCAGGCCACTTGGTGCAACAGCTCTCCAAGGTGTGATCACTCCTTTTTAGATGCAGACTAACGAGCAGATCTTATTTGATGCAGGTGTTAGTTTTGGGAATGAAAATTTACAGGGTGATTCCATAATTTTTACCTCTGAATTGAGTTATTCCATAATGTTTAACCCTGCTTGGTCTATAAAAGTAACAGTTACTGGCTAGCATATTTTTTTTTTTTTTCAAGATTTCCTTTAGTGTTTCTTTAAGGCAGAGAGTTGCCATTTGAATTGACTTTACTTTTTTTGTGCCATGTCTGTGATCTGCTTTTTCTCTACAAAATTAAACAACTGAATGGACATCCTATGAGCCAGGTGATTCCATAATTTTTGCCAGGGGTTGTATATGCCACCATTATATACAGCTGTGCCTTTTAGTGGGACTAGCTGTACTGTCTCTAGTTGCTTTCTATCATGCCTACATGTGTTGACTATTATTGATTATCCACACTGAAACGTTTGACAAATCTATGTACATACCCAATGAAATCACAAGGTCTTTTACTTTGCAAGTATGACTGACGAACTGCTGGTTTGACCTATGACAGAGTACACCACTACCTTCTCTGGGTGTGCATCACTAAACACCCTCACAAGATAGGTGTATTGGTGTCTACTGCAGTGTAGAGCATAGGAGGGTGAGCTGTCGGTGAGCGGGGACACCAGTAATTGGTGCTCTGATGGGCGCCGGATAGGTAGGGCTAGTACAGGTTATTAACCCCCTCCTCTCATCATTTTATATACTTAAGTGTTTTTCTGTGTATTAATTCTATATTGATATAATAAAGCATATATATTATAGTTATACAAATTCTTTAAGTTTATTACCCTAGAAAAATATGTGAATATTTTGAGAGAATGGTCAGACATGATGTTGTTCTGAACAGCCATCTTTATTCTAGTCAATATTTTGAGAACACAAGGTTTTGCAGTTAGAGATGTAGATAATGATAGCCCCCTCCAGAAAAGGACTGTAAAAATGATCTGAGTCATTAGCAGCAGACAGAAGTTAACAGAAATTACTTTAGGCAATACAATAGGACATAATAAGTATAAGTATATGTTGTATTTTTCGTGATGTAAGGTAGTGAGATCAGCAAGATAGGGTCTGTTTTGAATATTTAGAATAACTATTATCTGTCAATAATTAAGAATTATACAAGTCTGCTAAAAGCTCTGATATGGTTAGCAATAGTATCTAGGTAAAACATGTCGATTTAGAGTTTGTGATTAGTGGTGATGCGCTATTATATATATTTTTTTTTTATTATCATATTGAACTTCTGCTCTTTGTTTTTAAATATACACGTCTTTTGCTGCCTTCATAAAGTCACTTTTAACGCCTACTTTTCAGAAGATAACCTCCTTGTTTGAATTATGTATAAAAAGGCTCTCGAGCTAGAGTTTGGGGCCAGACCACAACATCATCACCCCATTGCTTCTGGACACCTGTATGTGACCGTGTGCTTTGTATCCTGTATCCTGTCTGCTCTATTGCATTCTCTACAATAAAGAGCCCCTGCTTCAGAAGAATGGTCTACAGCGTTTTCTTAGACTTTGGTAAGTAACGTACACTGATTTTCTCACAGTTGTTCTATCCTATGGTTCATCAATATAATATGACTGGCCAAACTTTCCTCATGGAAGATGACCGATTTCTGACCTTGTTGCTTGGTCCAAGACGTGTACATTCTCGTGAAATTCTGACAAAACTTAACCACTTGCCTTCATAACAAAAGTGACAGTGTGCAAAGCTGGTATGCTAATAATTAAAAGAGAAAACCCATCCCAGACAAGAATAAAGTGTAGCTGGTAGTAAAACCTTTGATCTAATGCATTAAGAAAATTAAATGTCACCTGCTTAACCCAGCAGGAAGTACGGCATCGTCTTAAAAATCACTAAAATTGACAAATCCCTGGGCCCGGATGGGATACACCCCAGAGTGCTGCAGGAATTAAGTACGGTCATAGATAGACCATAATTTTTAATATCTAAAGATTCCATAATAACAGGGTCTGTACCACAGGACTGGCGTATAGCAAGTGTGGTGCCAATATTCAAAAAGGGGACAAAAACTGAACTTGGAAGTTATAGGCCAGTAAGCTTAACCTCTACTGTGGGTAAAATCCTAGAGGGTTTTCTAAGAGATGCTATACTGGAGTATCTGAAGAAAAATAACCTCATGACCCAATATCAACAGGGGTTTACGAGGGACCGTTCCTGTGAAACTAATCTGATAAGCTTCTATAAAGAAGCAAGTTCTGGACTGGACCAAAGAAATCCAGTGGATGTGGTGTATATGGACTTTTCAAAAGCTTTTAATACGGTGCCGCACAAAAGGTTGATACATAAAATGAGAGCAATGGCGATAGGGAAAAATATGTGTAAGTGGGTTAAGAACTGGCTTAGTGACAGGAAACAAAGGGTGGTCATTAATGGAACACATTCAGAATGGGTCACAGTTAACAGTGGGGTGCCACAGGGGTCAGTGTTGTACCCGCTTCTTTTTAATATATTTATTAATGACCTTGTAGGGGTCATACAGAGTAGAATCTCAATATTTGCAGATGACACTAAACTCTGCAGGGTAATCAATACAGAGGAGGACAATTTTATATTACCGTATATACTCGCGTATAAGCCGAGTTTTTCAGCCCAAAAATTGGGCTGAAAAGTACCCCCCTCGGCTTATACGCGAGTCAGTGCTGTATACCGATGTATACATCGGTACATACCGATGTATACATCGGTATACAGCAGCCCCCGCATCCCAGTAATGCAGGGCCCCCCCAGCGTCTCTCCGGTCACCTGTAAAACAAACTATACTTATCCGTGTCCCGCTCGCACCCGCTCGTAGCTGCCGTCCGCGATCCTCCATCTTCATGCCACTCCTTCCTGTTTCTGTGCGCGTCGCCGGCAATGACGTCATTCCCTGCGACGCGCACAGGAAACAGGAAGGAGTCGCATGAAGATGGAGGATCGCGATGTCGGCAGGGGCGGGCGCGGACAGCGGGACACTGATAAGTATAGTTTGCTTTACAGGTGACCGGAGTCAGGCTGGGGGGGCCCTGCATTACTGGGGCTGCCTGTATACTACCGCTGGGGCTGCTATATACCTCTGGGGCCCTGTATACTAACACTGGGGCTGTATATACTACCACTGGGGCTGCTATATACCTCTGGGGCCCTGTATACTACCACTGGGGCTGCTATATACCTCTGGGGCCCTGTATACTACCACTGGGGCTGCTATATACCTCTGGGGCCCTGTATACTACCACTGGGGCTGCTATATACCTCTGGGGCCCTGTATACTACCACTGGGGCTGCTATATACCTCTGGGGCCCTGTATACTACCACTGGGGCTGCTATATACCTCTGGGGCCCTGTATACTACCACTGGGGCTGCTATATACCTCTGGGGCCCTGTATACTACCACTGGGGCTGCTATATACCTCTGGGGCCCTGTATACTAACACTGGGGCTGCTATATACCTCTGGGGCCCTGTATACTACCGCTGGGGCTGCTATATACCTCTGGGGCCCTGTATACTACCACTGGGGCTACTATATACCTCTGGGGCCCTGTATACTAACACTGGGGCTGTATATACTACCACTGGGGCTGTATATACCTCTGGGGCCCTGTATACTACCACTGGGGCTGCTATATACCTCTGGGGCCCTGTATACTACCACTGGGGCTGCTATATACCTCTGGGGCCCTGTATACTACCACTGGGGCTGCTATATACCTCTGGGGCCCTGTATACTACCACTGGGGCTGCTATATACCTCTGGGGCCCTGTATACTAACACTGGGGCTGTATATACTACCACTGGGGCTGTATATACCTCTGGGGCCCTGTATACTACCACTGGGGCTGCTATATACCTCTGGGGCCCTGTATACTACCACTGGGGCTGCTATATACCTCTGGGGCCCTGTATACTACCACTGGGGCTGTATATACCTCTGGGGCCCTGTATACTACCACTGGGGCTGTATATACTACCACTGGGGCTGTATATACTACTGGGGCTGCGTGTATACTACCACTGGGGCTGCTGTATCTACCTCTGGGACTGGTGTATACCACACTGCTGGGGGCTGTATACTTGTGCTAGGGTCCACCCTCGGCTTATACACGAGTCAATAGATTTTCCCAGGTTTTGGGGGCAAAAGTAGGGGGGTCGGCTTATACACGGGTCGGCTTATACACGAGTATATACGGTACATGAGGATTTATGTAAACTAGACGCTTGGGCTGATAAATGTCAAATGAGCTTTACTGGGGATAAATGTAAGGTCATGCACTTGGGCATAGGAAACAAAAGGTATAATTATGTTCTGAATTGTAAAACACTGGGCAAAATTATCACTGAAAAAGACCTGGGTGTATTGCTAGATGACACATTTAGTGGCCAGTGTCAGGCAGCTGCTGCAAAGGCAAATAAAATAATGGGATGTATTAAAAAGAGGCATAGATGCTCATGAGGAGAACATAATTTTACCTCTATTATCACTAGTGCGACCACACTTAAAATACTGTGTACAATTCTGGTCTCCGGTGTATAAGAAAGACATAGCTGAACTAGAGCGGGTGCAGAAAAGAGCGACCAAGGTTCTTAGAGGACTGAGGGGTCTGCAATACCAAGACAGGTTATTAAACTTGGGGTTATTTTTTTTTTTTTGTAAATCAATTTTTATTGGGTTTTCAAACATATTCAAGACAAACGTACAAGCCAGTATCTACCAAATAAGTAGAGTAACAAACTTCGTGACTATTGACACAACTGGGTAGAGTTACATGAAATCAAATTGACAGAGAAGAAATAAAGGGGGTTACTCTGACTAGAAATTAGTATAACAATTAGGCATTCAAAATTGTTAAATATCTAGGTCTCTCACAAGTGCTTATTTGTTGGAACTGGTTGAATTGTATAGTAAAACTTTCTGGGGACCACCATGGTGGTCTACCAAATGAATTGTCAAACTGTATTCTTAAAGACAACAAAAACAATTAAAATAGACAAGAATGGGGGCGTGGCCTGGAGGCAATGTGAGCAGACGCACGGAGGAGACCTCCCGCTGACTCACCGCTGTTTTTCTCCTGCACCGCCGCACTACCGATATCAGCGGTGATATCCACCGGCAGCCCGCACCTCTGACGCGCTGTGCACACATTCCTGGCCTCCAGACAGCAATAATGACCCGCCGCCGGCAGAAGGAGGTAGGCGCGGGAGATGCACACAGCTCCCAAGATGGCGCCGAGGTTAGAGAGGAGGCGGAGAGGGCAAACGCGGCTTGCCAGCGCCGCATGGAGATCGCTTCCAGGCTGGAACAATATGCCCGGACCCCTGGACAGCAAAGTGAAGAGGCTGGTAAGAGTGTGGATGACGAGGGGGACAAGGAAGGAGCCCTGGGGCTGGATGGAGAGGACATGGAGGTGCCTAATGAAAAGGGGGAAAGTGTGAGCCCAGCTGAAGGGCAGGCTGCTGAAGATATACCAGAAAACCCCACCATTAGAGATGTGTTCACAGTAGTGACCTACTGCAAACAAGCCCTTACAACATTAACTCAGCAAGTGGTAGGAATTCAGGGGGAAATGGCTACCTTTAAAAGAGACTTGAAAAAAGCTGAACACAGAACTAGTGCTGTAGAAGAAAGAGTGGGAACTGCTGAGGACGATATATCTGCATTGCAAAAAGCAGAGAAAAGGTTTAAGCAGCAGATCTATGAAATGGCTGCAAAAACAGATGACCTGGAGAATCGCTCCAGGCGTAACAATGTTAGAATTGTGGGGATCCCAGAGAAAGCGGAGGGAAGGAACCCCACAGAATTTATTGAACTGTGGCTTAAGGAAAAAATCGGGACTGATAACTTGTCCAGACTATATGCAGTGGAGAGGGCGCATAGGGTCCCCATGCAGCCACAGCCCCCAGGCAAGGGCCCTCGTACAATGCTCGCAAGAATTCTGAACTATAGGGATCGAGATACCATCCTACGTAAAGCGAGGGAGTTGGATGATCTGACTGTTGATGGACACTCTGTGGCTATCTACCCTGATTACTCTGTGACCGTACAAAAACAGAGGATGCAGTTCGCTGGGGTTAAAAAGAGACTCAGAGAAATTGGGATTAAGTACTCTATGATTTTCCCCGCGAAACTCCGTGTAGAGGCTTTTGAGAAAGTCCACTTCTTCGTCGATCCGGAAGATGCCTCTAGGTGGATTGACATCAATGCCCGGAGACTCCAGGCTGGAAGAGACTGACAAATGGCCACACTGGAGGAAGAGATATAGCCAAATGTTTTGGCTCTACTATTTTGTGTTCTTCAAAGGACGGAGCCCCAGTGGGACACATTGACGTCCTTTTCTGGAGAGGTTGGGAGCATTAGCTCTTGGCATTTTTTCCCAGGGGCTGTGGGGACTTTATTACTTTCACCCACCTCCTCCGTTTTTCTCGTTATTTCTTCCTATTTTGACTTTATTTTTATATTTACTGTTCCTATTATATTATACTGGAAGGGAAGGATACTATTTGGAAAAAGAGGGGTCCGGAGGGAGGGGGGAGGTGGTCATTTCTAATATAGTGCGGCGGTGATTATTTAATACTGTTAATGTTTCTGTATTTTCTGATGATAGTTTATGCTTAGTACTGTGTCAGGAACCTGTAGGTGACATAGCGGGTAGGGGGGGAGAGGTTTCCATCTAATAAGATGCGATGTGACGATAAGGGTTACTCTCACAGGTATGGGTATTCGTTGAAGGAGTCAGAGGGGAGGAGGAATACCACAGGTTCGACGGACCTCGCTCTCTTTGAGAGTGACAATATGGTGGATGGGCAGGAGGAGAGACTTGTTTGGGGTGTTTTGGGGGGGGTGGGAACAGCGTACAAAAGGAATGAAGGACTGTGTGTGGTTTATTTCTTATATCACTATGGGGGGGGAGGTTAAGTTGATATGCTGGAATGTGAGGGGTCTGTCTGACAGGACTAAACGGGCGACACTGTTTAAGTACATACTGGACCAAAAGCCATCTGTGATATGTCTCTTAGAGACGCACCTTACCACTGAAACGGTGGAAGTTCTTGATAGACGATGGATACAGAAAACATATCACTCGACTTTTTCAACATATGCTAGAGGGGTCTCTGTGTTGATCCACAGATCTGCCCAATACGAAGAGGTGGAGAAGTATATAGATACTGAAGGTCAATATGTTGTGGTACTATGTAGGTTGAGAGGACGACTGTTGTGTATTGCTGCCATATATATACCACCGCCATACTCTAGTACTAAGCTTAGAGAAGTGAGAGAGATCTCGGCTAGATGGGGAACTATACCAGTACTGGTGATTGGGGATTTTAATAATGTCCCGGATACTTACTGGGATAGACAAAAAAGAATACAGGGGGTGCAGGACAGCACTGTAACACCGTTTGGCTCTTTGGTTCATGAACTGGGGCTGATTGACATGTGGAGGACGAGGAACCCTGGGAGGGCGTGTTTTTCATGCTACTCGTCATCTCATGGTGCCCTGTCCCGTATTGATCTGGCTTTGGGGAACGAGTTAATGGATGCAGGGGGTTAAAGAAGTGGAATATTTAACTAGAGTACTTTCAGACCATAGTCCAATTCTCGTCTCATTTGGGGATACAATTACACGTGAGGGTGTGGTACGAGAGTGGAAATTACACCCGGAATGGTTGCTTAATATAGATATGGATCATATCTCCCGGGAAGTAGTGGAATACTTTGCTTTCAATGCGAATAGCGCTGATGCTTTAATAGTCTGGGACGCTATGAAGGCCTATCTTAGAGGTTTGCTATTCCGGGATATATGCAGATGCAAGTCACGCAATAAGAGGGAGGAAATGGATTGTTTGGAAACTCTGAGACGGACGGAATCGGAGTTGGTATTGCAATGCACACCAGCTACTAAGCGGAATATGAGATTGGCTCAGGAAAAGATGAACCGTGTCTTATTAGAGAAAGAGACTAGGAGACAGGCCTTTCAAACAGTGAAATTTTTTGAGGAAGGAGAAAAAGTGGGACATCTGCTCTCTGTGGTGGCAGCAGCTCAGAGACAGAACTCATTTGTGCGTAGTCTTCGCGCTAATACCGGGACCCTGGTCACTGAGAGTGAAGAAATCTTAAGAACGTTCGCTGACTTCTACACAGAACTATATTCTTCAAGAGGGGGGCTACTGATGCAAGACTTGGCTAATTTCTTGGGGGCAGTGACGCTTCCCAGACTTACAATAGAGGAAAGAGATAAGTTAGATGCCCCTGTTACAGTGGAGGAATTGAGTAGGGCACTCCATGGTATGGCTAATGGGAAGGCTCCGGGGGCGGATGGTCTACCGGTAGAATTGTTTAAACAACTAGAAGAGGTATTGCTGCCTGACCTATTGCGGGTTTTTGAGGAGGCTAGAGAGCGGGGAATACTACCGGCTTCTATGAGAGAAGCAATAATAACTGTAATTCCCAAAGAGGATAAAGATTTAACATTACCTGACTCGTATAGACCCATATCGTTATTAACAGCGGATGTAAAGATTCTAGCCAAGGTACTTGCAAATCGGCTAACAGAGGTAATTTCTAATTTAATTCATTCAGACCAGTCGGGCTTTATGCCTAATAGGTCCACAGCTACGAATATCAGACGTCTATATTTAAATCTGCAGCTGCCCGCGGACAACTCTGGAGAGAGGGTGATTGCCTCGCTGGATGCGCATAAAGCGTTTGATAGTGTGGAGTGGGAGTATCTCTGGGCTGTTTTGCAATGCCTGGGCTTTGGCCCCCAATTTATATCATGGGTGAAACTATTATATGCTCAACCTTCAGCTAAGATTAGAGTTAACGGTAGGTTGTCGCCAACTGTGGAGTTACGCAGGGGGACTAGACAGGGTTGCCCGCTCTCGCCTCTTCTTTTTGCCCTGGCAGTTGAGCCATTAGCGGCCACTATCCGGCAAGACAAGGAAGTTCAGGGATTTCGGTATGGGGCTTTGGAAGAAAAAATCGCACTCTATGCGGACGACATTTTATTGTTTTTAAGGGACCCGGGGCCCTCATTAGACCGTGCCATGTGCATAATTGATAGATTTGGGAGACTCTCTGGTCTTTCTATTAACTGGACAAAATCAAATCTATTTGGGGTAGATGAAGGGGTGAATTGGTCAGACAGTGGAGAGGGGGCCAGTCGGCTGAGCGTTGTGAGCCAGTTTAGATACCTGGGCATACAGGTGTCCCTCCCAATAACGGAGTATCTTAAACTTAATTTAACGCCACTATTGAAACAACTAAAATCTAAAGTAACGGCTTGGAATAAGCTGCGCCTTTCGGTGGTGGGCAGGATCAATCTTATTAAAATGGTGCTGATGCCGAAGGTGCTCTATGTGGTTCACAACGCACCAGTATGGATCCCCCAGGGTCATTTTAAAGGGGTTAACTCCTTATTCAGAGACTTGATATGGGGGAAAAAACAACCGAGACTTAGACTGGAGATCTTACAAAGACCAAAGGACGACTGTGGACTAGCATTACCAAATCCGGGCATATATTTCTTGGCGGCACAGAGCCAACACTTGCGGGGCTGGGTGGATCAGGACATGGTGGCTCCGATTCAGAGAGTAATGGGATACATATTGAATAGGTCTCCTTTGGTGCTGGGGTTGGAGGATGGTTCATTCCGCCGATTGGGGAGGTTATATCCCACCCTGGATCTTGTACATAGGGTTTGGACTAAGATTAAACAGATGAGAGGAGTTACAAGGATGACTAAATTTACACCAATATGGGAGAATAGTAACATGCCAGAGATCGAAAAAATAGGTACATTAGTGGAATGGGTACGAAAAGGTATCATATATATGTCTCAGATCCTTACTCGACGGGAACTGAAGCCCTTCACACAGTTAAGAGAAGAGTTTGGATTGTCTCCCTCTGAGTGGTACCACTACGGACAACTGAAACACGCCATTTTGGCGCAAAACGCGAAGGAAAGCCTGTCGTTGCAGACAGATTTAGTTCTAGATTACGTCTGTGGTGGTGGCCTCTCGAAGGGGGTCATCTCCAGCACCTACAAGGATCTACTGCACTCCTTCTTACTCAAACACCCGATTAGAACTAAGTCTAAGTGGGAAAGAGAAGTGGGGCACATCACTGATGAGGTTTGGGAAAGCGTGTTGGAGGGAGTGCCTCAGCTGTCTGTGAGCGAACCGGCCAGGTTGTCTCACCTGTATGTGATACATAGGGTGTATAGATCCCGATACTGCTATTCAAGATGGGTCTGCGACCTGACTCTGCGTGTCCACGATGCATGGGAGACGAGGCGGGTATTTTTCACATGATGTGGTCCTGCCCCAGACTATCAGCCTTTTGGATCACAGTTCTTAACAGGATAGAAGGCGCTTATAGATGTGTCATACCCAGGGAACCACTGGTTTGCTTATTGGGATACGTAGAGGAAGTGGTGATCGATAATACATTTAAAACTGCTTTGGCTAAATTATTATATGTGGCGCGTAAATTGATCGCCAGACGCTGGATACAGCAAGATCCACCAACTAGAGGGGAGTATATATCTTGTGTTAACCAAATGATCGGACTGGAAAGAGGAGTCTATAATAAGAGAGGGAGAACTCAATTTTTTGAGAAGATATGGTCACCATGGTTGCAGTATGGCTAAATTGAATAGTTATAAAGGGAATGACGTTGATTCTCTCCACCTATGGTGGTATGTTGGTTAAAGATGTTCTTAAATGCACATATGTAATTATGCGCTTAATGCTATAAAGGGGTGGGAATGTACGCTGTTTGGGAGGGGGTGGGACTGCGGGTTATAAACTGATGGAAATACCTTATATTGTGAATATGCTGATTGTGGTGTATATAATATTTTCATTTTGAATTTTGAATAAAAATTTATCTGATTAAAAAAAAAAAAATAGACAAGAATAGGATTTAAGATTAAAGAGAAGGAGAAAAGAATAAAGAGAGAAAGAGAAAAAGAAAGAAAAAAGGGGTGGAACACCAGTAGAGCAACATTATAACATTAGGACATCTGAACAGCAGAATACCTGATCATATCCGGGCCCAAGTAAGCCAGCCACTTGAGCCTCGGAGGAGCTCAGCATCTCCAGCATAAGCAGAATGCATTTCTATGTTAACCAGGACACTAGGTCTGATGACTCTCTAAACAGCAACCATGAAGCCCATGTGTTTTGATGGCGATCCATGCCCCTGGGTCCGGTAGGTTAGCGTGGACAAGCTCCTCCATACGGCATATATGGTTGATCTCATCCACCACCTCCTGCTTTGTTGGGCACTCCCTCGCCCTCCAATGTTTGGATATGAGATGTCTCGCTGCTGTCAGAAAGTGACGCAGGATCGATTTTTTAAATTTGGGGACCGACATAGGGACAAAGGTCAATAGTGCCATTTCAGGAGTAGGAGGCAGGTGTATGGATGTGATCCGCTCATATAAATCAAATATCATCCTCCAGAACGCTCCGATCATCGGACATCCCCACCATATATGGAGGTAAGAGCCTCTCTCACCACAGCCCCTCCAGCAATGCTCCGGGGTCTCGGGGTGGAAAACATGAATGTCCGCAGGGCACCTGTACCATCTTCCCACCACCTTGTAGTTACGTTCCTGAGCTGAGGCCGATATGGAGGCCTTATTGGTACATGTGAAAATCCTCTCCCACTCCAGAGGGGAAAACTTTCTCTCAAGGTCAGACTCCCACCGTCTGATAAACCCAGGAAAAGCATCCGTCTCTCCCAATTCCGCTTCTGCAAATTCCTTATATAGAGAGGATATCGCGTGGTCTAGGGTCTCCCCTTTCATGCATCTCCGCTCAAAAGCGGACAGTGGTCGGAACAGAATCTCTCTAGGTATGGATTTGATATAATTCTTAAGTCTAGCGTGCATCAGCCATGAGTCTGGGGGTGGGCTTGGGCTTCCCCCCGGAAACAAATCAGATATAGATTTCAGGCCCTCCCGGGTGATACAGTTATGTAGGGTAGGGTAGTCTTTCCTATCTATGCCCAGGAAGCTAGGCCTCCCCATCTCTACATGAAAGTTAGTATTTCCATAAATAGGGGTCAGAGGCCCAGGGTACGATGTGAGACCCAGTTTAGTTCCCTTGTGACGTAGAAAAAGTCTTAGATGTGAAGAGATAAAAGGCACCTCTGTCCGTCCCAGGGAACCAGATGACCAGATCACCGACCGGGGGGGATGGGTGAGAACATAGTCTCGACCTCCACCCATTTTTTCCTGTCGTTCTCGACAAATAAGTCTAGGATACATCTTCCCATATTAGCCGAGTGGTACAACTGGACATCCGGTAGCCCCAAAACTTGGGGTTATTTAGCTTGAAAAAACGAAGGCTTAGGGGTGATCTTATAATAATGTATAAATATATGAGGGGACAGTACAGAGAACTTTTTAATGATCTCTTTACTCTTAGCCCTGAGACGGGGACAAGGGGGAATCCTCTACGTCTGGAGGAAAGAAGGTTTAATCATAATCACAGACGTGGATTCTTTACTGTAAGAGCAGTGAGACAATGGAACTCTCTGCCACATGATGTCGTAATGAGTAACTCACTACTAAAATTTAAGAATGGCCTGCATACCTTTCTTGAAAAACATAATATTACCAGTTATATATACTAGATTCTTTGATAGGGCGTTGATCCAAGGAATTAGTCTGAGTTGCGTATCTGGAGTCAGGAAGGAATTTTTTTCCCAATGTGGAGCTTAGTGTTGCCACATAGGTTTTTTTTTTTTGCCTTCCTATGGGTTGAACTAGATGGACTTAAGGTCTTCCTTCAACCTTAAAAAACTATGTTACTATGTATTTAAGAAAAGCAGACTGGTTTAATGGCTGATAAAACTCATAATGGCTTAGCCTTGGTCCTGAGAAATTTCACTCTACTGATTAAGAGATTATATCATTATTGAGCAACTGTTAGGCCACACGCTGCCATTTCCATTGGATTTAGTAACAGTTTATTTTACAATCCTATTCACTCAGATTGATAAATGAAAAAAAAAAAGGAGCAGCCAACATTAATTTCTTCTAATCTAATTGCTAGGATCATATATTGGAGAACACTAATATTTGTGTTAGAACAGTTGATGCAAATACTCATGTCCCAAAAAGACAAAAAGAATTCTGGAAGTGGTACAATTATCTTTCCAAGAAATATATTTGCAAGCTTTCATAGCACATAAGCTCTTTCTTCAGGCTGATTGGGTTACAATAGAAAATTGCAAAAAGTTGGAAAATCGCTGGTAAACCTTCCTAAGGGTTTGATCAGTTGTTGCTGCATTTTGTTACACCACCAGCAAGGTGAATGAGATTTCTGAACTATGTATATGCTGCTTATTTTGACTTTGCAGATTTTAACCATCAAATCGTTTTTTGTTTTTTTTTTTTGTTTTTTTTTTAAATCTGCTGTATGCCAATTCTTTTAGTGCCTTCTATCCATTCAAATGAGCGTAAATAAAAAAAAAAAAAAAAAAAAGAAAAAAAAAAAGTGTAAAAAAAACACACCACCACAACACGTTTATCATGCCAACACTCTGGTTTCTGCTGCAGAAAAATCTGCTGCAAATGTACAATATATGAACACAAACTGAATGCAGAATTATTAGGTTATAACCCCCCTCCCGACTCACCGATACACTGTTCCTAGCTGGATGTAATGGAAGGAATCAATCTTCATTAATAGCGCCTTTAAAAAATAAAATAAATAAAAGCTAAAAAATCTATATAAATACAGAAATTTATATAATTACATTGTGTGCTTTATGAAGAAAATAGATAACTGATCGCAAAAGTAGTGGGAAGAAATATCCCACTAATCAAAATTCCCTTATCTGTAATATAATGTCAGTGTATTAAAATAGCTCTAGATTTCTTCTTGCCCAGTTTTCAGTACCACTTTAGACCTCTTCTGGATCATGTAAACACTCCTCTTCCATGGTGGCTCACACAGGGACTGCTGTGTAGGGTGATGTTGCTTCCATTAATGTAGGCCTATGGAGTCTCAGTCTTAGGGTTTGCTCACATGAGCGTATAACATGGCTAAGGCCCTTTTCACATCAGCGTTTTTTCGCTGATTGCGGCAGATCCATCAGATTTACCGCATCTGCCGCCTAACGGCCGCACTTGCAGCAAGCCCCATGCATGGTCTACGGGGCTTGCGGCAGGTGCGGGAAGTGCTGTATTGCAGCGATCCGGTACTCGCAGCAGTTGCAGCCGCGCAAAGCAACCGCATTTTTTTTTTTCGCGGCATCCGCAAGCCCCATAGATAATGCGTCCGTTAGGCGGCAGATGCAGTAAATCTGCCGCAATCAGCAAAAACTGCTGATGTGAAAGGGGCCTAAGCGATACCTGATATTTTATCAGATAGCACTCGCACCAATGTCACAGATCCACGGCTTCAGTCACCGCTCAGCACATAGTAAGCAGACGCTGTAACCATGCTCTGACACAGCAGTGCATCAGCTTAAAGATGGCTGTCAGTCAGTGCCAGGGCAAGATAACAGACTCCACGCATTATGTGCTGAGCAGTGACAGAGGTTGTGCTTCCATGACTGAAAGCCAAAAGCTGCAAAATTATTTCTCCCCTATAGTCATGCTTTCAGCACAGCGGTCTCACAGCTTTAGCACACAATTATAGATCACTAACCCAAAGTCTACATTTCTTTTTTGTCATTGTAGGTTCTCTTTAAGAGTCTGTTGCACTACTGCCGAGATCATTATCAAGCCACATATGTACAACACATACAGCAAATCCCCGTTTGTTGTAATATCAGAGAAGCCATTATGATGTAATTATTACAAATTATTATAAATATTAATAAAAATAACAATTAAAATAACATTTATAATAATCATAAACATCTGTCAGGAAGTCAACTCCCAACCTCAAATCGCTGTTACCCTATCTCTCCCCACATTTCCTCCGGCTCACTCTGCACATTTGACCCAGTCACAGAAGAAGTCTCCAGGCTCCTCTCTTCCTACCACATGCACCGCTGACCCCATCCCCTCACACCTACTCCAGTCTCTCTCTACAGTCGTCACTACTCACCTAACCAAAATCTTCAATCTCTCCCTCTCTTCTGGCATCCTCCGCTCCTTCTTCAAACACTCTATCATTAGTCAATTATTAAAGAAAGCCTCTATCGACACATCCTGCACAAACAACTACAGACCCGTCTCCAACTTCCCCTTTATCTCTAAACTCCTGGAGCGCCTGGTCTACTCCCACGTCACCTGTTACCTCTCCACTCACTCTCTTCTAGACCCATTACAGTCTGGCTTCCGCCCCCTACATTCTACAGAAACTGCCCTCAAAGTGACATATGACCTACTGACGGCAAAATGTAATGGTGAACACTCTGCTTATTCTTCTTGATCTCTCTGCAGCTTTTGACACTGTTGACCACCATCTCCTACTATCATTGTTGCACTCCATCGGCATCAAGGGCACAGCTCTCTCCTGGTTCTCTTCCTAGCTTTCTGACCGCTCTTTCAGTGTATCATTCGCTGGCTCCACTTTCTCTCATTATTGGGGTCCCTCAGGGTTCAGTCCTTGGCCCTCTTCTCTTCTTTCTCTATATGGTCCCGACTGGACTGAACATCAGCAGATTTGGCTTTCAGTACCATCTTTATGCTGATGACACACAACTATACACTTCATCCCCTGACCTTACTCCCGTTCTAATAAAGAACACCAATGACTGTCTTACCGCAGTTTTCACTATCATGTCCACTCTATACCTGAAACTCAACCTTTCCAAAACTGAACTTCTTTTGCTCCCACCCTCCACTAACCTCCTTAAATCTGACATCTCTCTCTCAGTGTGTGGCAGCACAATAATGCCTAGGCAGCAGGCTCGTTGTCTGGGTGTTCTGTTTGACTCTGATCTTTCCTTCACCCCATATATACAATCTCTCGCCCCCTCTTGCGGCTTGCACCAGGAGAACATCTTTCGAATTTTCCTTTTCTCACCTAGGAAACCACAAAAACCCTTACTGTGGCCCTGATTCACTCCAGCCTTGACTATTGTAATTCTCTTTTAAATTGGCCTCCCCCGCACTAGACTCTCTCCTCTCCAGGCTGGAATCACACTGTCCGAGTGTCATGCAAGTCACCCAGATGAGTCTCGGATGACTAATTCGGAATGGTCTCCTGCCTCTCTGGATGGGAGTGTCAGCTGCTTGTGTCTCTAAGCAGCTCCACACTCCCATCCTGACAGGGGGGCGGCCTTTCCAAGTTAGTTATCCGAGACTCATCCGAGTGACTAGCATGTCACTTGGACAGTGTGATTTTAGCCTAATGCAGCAGCCAGGACCACCTATCTGGCTAACAGTTACTCGGACGCTTCCACTCTGAGCCAGTCATTGCACTGGCTGACTATACACTACAGTATCCAATTCAAACTGCTTTGTTCTCACCCACAAAGCTCTTCACAGTGCAGCACCTCCTTACCTCTCCACCCTCATCTCTGTCTATCACCCCACCCGTTCTCTTCGCTCTGGAAGTGACTTTAGACTCTGCATTAGATTCTGCATTATTCCGAACCTCCCACTCCGGCTCCAAGACTTCTCCCGAGCTGCATTGATTCTCTGGAATGCTCTAACCCAAGAAATTAGGTCTATCCACAACTTACATAGTTTCAGGTGATCCCTAATAACACATCTTATTAGGGCGGCCTATCATGATCCCTAGTCAAAGTCATTTAGACATAGCCCATCCGCTCCACCAGTCTCAAACGCATCACAAATAATGGTTGGTGGCCACATATGCTGCGCCTATCTGTTCCCTATTTCCTCAAGTTGACTATGCCATGATTGTAAATAAGCACCTTTACTTTGTGTCACACCCCACCTCATTGTTAGATTGTAAGCTCTTATGAGCAGGGCTGTTACTATTTTGGTTTAATTATTGTATTGTACTATATTCTGTATTGTATTGTATTTTGCATGATATTTTCTGAAAACTATTTCTTATGATTGTTTGAATATGTACCTCTGAATTGTGAAGCACTGCAGAATATGTTGGCACTATATAAATAAAAATTATTATTATTATTATGATGCACCATCTTTGCATTTACCCGAGACTTAGGCTAGTACACGTAAGCCAGAACTTGCGATTGTCTTTGTATACCTAAGAGAATTCCCAGTAGCACTTTCTGTATGTTTAGTTCCATCATATGTCTGTATAACATGTTACGTAATTGACATTTTGAGGGAGGGGATGATGGGCATGGGACCGGTATGATTGGGTGTGGGTTATGATGTATGTATTAGGTGTATGGACATGATTCTTTAGTTGTTAGATTTTTTTTCTATTCATCTACATTATATTGATCAAAAGTCAGACATTGAACTGGCTTCAGTTGATATTGATAGTACTTATTGATTCTAATGGTTGCTATTGTTAATATCATTGGAAAATAAATTCTTGAAAACAAAAAAAAAATTATACAATTTGTACAATTTATATCTCTGTGTTTCTAGATTCGGCTTACAAGTACTTGGAATTACCATGTGAAAGTGGCCTCACAGTAGTCAAGAATCTTGCCACTTTCCCCATCCCATAATGTACTGTTTGAGCATATGAACACCAGGACTGAATGTACAATACGAACCTTATGAACATCATAGTGAAGACCCCGAATTGCAAAGTTAGGGTCATACTCATATCTTCTCAATTCACTTGGATACTATAAGAAAAGGAAGAAAGTTACAAACATTACAAAATAGTAAAACTGAACCATATTTATATAATATATATATATATATATATATATATATATATATATGTATATATATATATAGTGTAATTAATTTGTATTAAACTGTGTAGTTACCAAGAGTATGCCATGTGTAATGTGTATGCCAGAGTAATGTTGTGTATTGCAACTCCTACACTTTTGTTCTACGAGTTGTGGAATTTCTAATCCCACACTGCCCTCTGCTGGCCTGGCTGAGGGTTACAGCAATTGCAGGGTGGGGGTGTAGAGGCGGACAACGGCTTTACCGTTTTGCGCATTTAGCACTGCACACAAAGGACATTCACACAGGACCCGTTGAAGGTCAAACTGTGCAAAACGATGAAACCGTTGTCCGCCTCTGCACCCCTCCTGGGAATTGCTGTAACCCTCACTACCTGAAATAAAGTCTGCACATTACAGAAGATTGGTGAGTGCTGTCCATGTCTTTTCTATTTGCATACCACTATACTTCCACTTTGAGACAAGCAACACCACCTTGTTCAACAGGACGCACCAAGAGAAGTCGACTCGCGTGGTCAGGAAGCAAGGTGTTTGTCTGTTGGTGCCCGGGTTCATCCTCGCTGCTATTTATCTAAAAATTGATATGTTGATTCTTTTGAGTTTTCTTATTTCAATATCGTCGTAAGATAAACAAGGCTTAAACTTTATTCTTTTCCTTCACCTCATTCTTATAATATCTGACAGTTACCAAATCCTCAATAAATCCATCCATAAAAGGATGCTGCACATCATTTTAAATACTCATGCTTAGAAAAAATAACTCCAGCCTGAGTGCAATGTGCTTGTAAGGGATCTGAATGGAAGCGCCATATGGGGAAAATAATAAACATTTTGCAGCAGGAACTATTTTTGTCCGGTTAGCAGACGAGACAGTATTCGTACATGAGCCTGACGGACTAGAGCTGCTAATGTGACTAACCCATAAATTAACACAGTAATCTAAACCCTTTGGCCTGGATTCATCAACACCAATGATTTTCTCGAAGGTCTTGATGAAGGGTCATATAGGAGTCAGATTAGCCCTTCTCCACCTCCCCCCTTATGCAGTCTGCAATTTGCAAAGCCAGAAAGCGACAGCCTTCTTTACCTCAGCTTAGTACTTATACTTTATTCCCTTCTGCAAACCTTTGTACATTCCTCTCCCTAAACCTGTATATAGCCTACTCTGCTGTATACAAGATTCGGAAAAGCACATAAATTGCAACAATCAAGTGCCAACAGCAGCCAGGAGAGGAATACTCTGACCGACGATTAACAGCAGTGGCATAGCCAGCTATGTAAGAAGAGTTGCACAGGGTCAATAGCAACAAAATGGTAGGGAATGTTAATGAAGACTATTTAGAAAGCTGCTTACATTTTTTTTAATTAGGTAAGGAATTAAAAGGAAAGTTTCAGTGTAAAGGTGTGTACTTTCCTTATGCTAAAGTATAAGAGAGGATACCGATGCATTCATCTTTCATTTCATGTAAAGATTAACAGCATCAAGCGCTTACCAGGGATGGCTAGACGCGTTTCAAAGTGATCTTCTAATTGATTGGCACATTGAACATTAAAACTGCACATATACATATACAAAACAACTCCCACAAGCCCAGCTGAAATTAAGTACATATATACAAATGAAGAAGAATTAACCCTTGTCTCGTCAAACATTACAATAGGAAAATATATAGATACATGGTACATAAGCACTTAAACAACAGGTGACATATTGAACACACATATGGAGGACCTTAATCTTGAGGAACAAAAAATTGCAACAATTGATCATGTGTGAAAGATCTTTGAGACAATGTGCAAAAAACCTGCGATCACATAACCTTGCAAGAACACCTACTACATCGCTGCTATACAGATTTTTATGTATTGTATGTAATTATTATGTAGGTATTGCTGCCTTATAATCATATAACCATTCATATCTCAATTTGTTATTTTTTAGATACATATTTTCAGATACTATCCCAGTATGTGAAGCCCCTAAATTGGATTGCAATGTTCATTATAAATACCTCTGAGGAACCTGATAGACCACCTTTTGAAGCAAAACTTTTTTAAATTCGACAGTGTATTATATCCAGCTACGTGGATGCCCCATTTTCACCCTCCCTTGTAAATCTTTATATGATGAGCTGGGAAACTGAATTTATATATTGCTGTGAGAATACTTTTTTGGATTGTATTCGATGGTGCGACAGATACATAGACGATATTATTCTAATTTGGACGTGTTGCCCAAGTTGTCTGCCGCACCAAATCCAACTGATTTAGTATATTTTCAAAATAATTATTATAATTTGGCATTCACTATAGAAGTCTATGGGAGCTGGACTCCCTTCCTTGATCTAATTGTGTCTGATGAGGGAAAAATCATTACAAAATTATACCGCAAAGAAATTAGCGGCAATACAGTTCAATGTGCTAATGAATAAGAAGGTAATTTCTAAAGGAATCTAGCCATCCCTGGTGGGCGCTTGATGCTTTTAATCTTTATATGAAATAAAGGATGAAAAAGATGAATGCACCGATATCCTCTCTCTTATACTTCTAAATTGGACAGAAGCCATACCATCACACCAATGAGGGAATCCAGGAGTAATTGGCGGTAGAGCGGCTCCTCTCCCCCTTTCCCTCACTTACTTGCTTATGCTAAAGTACCCATCCCAAAAATTAAAATTATATCAAAGGCTATACATCATATTCACTGCATCTGCACATTATATCAAAGGCTTCACATCTTATCCACTGGATCTGCTTAAAAAGCCTGTTTGGAAGTCCTTTCTGGATCTACCAATGACATAAATGAGTAACTAAACTTTCATCATTCACCGTATTTGTATATTTGGTAAGCACTTTAATTTTATGCAGGTCAGTGTGAGGGTCTGCATCCCAATACCCCCAATGAATGTTCAATAGACCTCCATAAGGCCCTTTCACATCAGCATTTTTCGCTGATTGCGGCAGAACCGGCAGATTTACAGCATTTGCCGCCTAACTGCTGCAGTTTTGGCAAGCCCATTCATTGTCTATAGGACTTGCAGCAAGTGCGGCAATTGCGGTTTTGCCGCGATCCGGCAAACCGGCAGTTGCGGCTGCGGAAAAAAAAAAAAAAAAAAAAACACGGTCAGCAGTGGGTTTTTTTTTTCCGCCACCGCAAGTGCCAGATCTGCTGCACCCGACAGCAAGCCCCATAGACAATGCATGGGGCTTGCTGCAACTGTGATGCAAGCGCGGCCATTAGGCGGCAGATGCAGTAAATCTGCCGGATCTGCTACAATCAGCGAAAAATGCTGATGTGAAAGCGGCCTATAAGAAGGCACAGCTCCATTCTGTGTATGTTTATAGCGGAGTACACATTCATTGGATAGTCTTTATATTGAATATGTACTGCACTTTGTATGCATACTCAGGCTGGCTTCAGACCTGCGGACCCTCTGCAGCGTCCTGCGGAGGAGATCCGCAAGCTGAACGCAGCCCCTATCTTTATAATGGGGACGCACGGTCATGCGCAGGTCTGTGCATGAGTGTGCGCTCTCATTCACTGCAATATGTGATTTCAACGCAGGCGGATGCCCGCGCACAAATCACCCACAATCACACACTCTCGTCCGCACCAGGAACACGACCATGTCACGTTCCTGGTGCGGACGAGAGTGTGTGATTTGTGCGCGGGCATCCGCCTGCGTACAAATCACATATTGCAGTGAATGGGAGTGCACGGTCATGCGCACACCTGCGCATGACCGTGCGTTCTCATTATAAACATAGGGGCTGCGATCAGATTGCGGATCACCTCCGCAGGACGCTGTGGAGGGTCCGCAAGTCTGAAGCCAGCCTGAGGGAGCTGTGTACTCCTGTCTGCTTAGCTGTACAATGTTAAGAGGTTGATGGAGGGTATGCACAGGGCTCTCAGGAGCTACTCACCCCCACTATCTGCAGGTAATTGAAGTGCCTGCCAAATATGAGAATACATTGTGAAAGTGTAGTTCCTATTCGCTCTACCCTAGTGCATGTACCAGCATTCAAACCCCAAAGTTAAATTGATCTAGTGGCAAACATTGGACAGACTATGTACAATAGGAGAGCAAGAATGCTTATTATTGATAATTATACACGCATACTTGTCTTCACATAAAACACAATTATGACTCAGGAGAGAGGGAAAAAAATGCAACAAAATGATGTTTAAATATGTGAATAATTAAAATCAGTTAAATTTCATTCACTGATCTAGTAAGGGTGTATACTCACTATGAGTGAACGCAGCGTTTTGGATGCAGCGTCTTGCTGCTGTATCCAAACTGCTGCATTGTACAATAGAAGAATAGTGGATAGGATTTGTAGAAATCCCATCCTCACTACGCTGCTCCCAACCGCAGCGTTCTTTTAGCTGCGGTGTGGGTTGCCGGCATTCTGCTCCTCTGCAGCTTGTTAATTTCATGCTGAGAAGTCAGAAATGCCACAATCAGGTGAACATAATGAGAAGCCACCCTGCACCTAACGCAGACTGAGTACAGGGCAGTTGCAGTCCCCCTACCCGCGTGTTCCCTCAGGCCCGAAGCCATTGCGTCCAAGATGCAGTGGCTCTGGACCATGAGCACATACCTTAACTGTCGTTCTCAGTTTTGATATTAGATTTCTTTTAAAGGCTGGAGGCACACTGTCATGCATCAAAAACAGAGCGTTTTTGATGCATGACAGTGATACGAGTGCGACATGGGCTTTCTCGTGCAGGGAAACCACGTGACACAGGAAAGCCTGATAGCTATGTTGGGCTTTATTCTGCTTTGACAGGATTTTTTAAATGCAGCTTCTGTGCTGCATGTCAGCCGGGAGCCGGCAAATGCGGTTAATAAGCCAGTTATGTCGGCTTAACCCCATGCTTCTGTCCTGCCAACCGGACAGGACAGAATATGTCCACAGGTGTTAATTCAGCAATTTATTAAAACCTGGCAATTACCGCACTTCACAGAGATGCTGTAATCTCCGGCAGCTGTGGGACCCAGGATCTCTCCATGGTCCTGCACTGTAAGAGTGTAAAATTATAGCCCTTGTCATTGGTACTGAAATTTCACACTGTTACAGTGCAGGAGCTCTCTAGGGTCCTAAAACGTTAAATCTGGGTGCCGACCGTGGTGCTGAAGCTGTTCAGATTGCTTGCTGTGGAGTTGTATAGTGACTCAGCACAGAAGGACTGTTCATATCAAATAAAGGTGCTCTAAGCATCATAGTGTGGCCAATCATTTATATTCACCTTTCCACACCGTTTGTTTTCCCCTCTCTCTCAATCCTTCCTCTTTCATTGAAGGCTCTGGCTACATAAAACAGAGAAAGGAAGAGATGGGAACAAGAAGGTGGAAAAGTGCATTTAAATGAATGGTCACACCATGAACCACGGAGAGCCTGTAATTGGTTTGAACAGTCATCCTGTGCTGACACAGACCCTTTAAGAGAGGGAGGAGCGTCTTCTTTCACCCCATCAGCACGGTCATACTGTAGCTGAGTAGTGCTAATTGTTGTTTTGGCCTTTGAGACCCATAAGCAGGGTCTATCAGGATATGTCTCAGTATAAAATAATCAAAACAAACATACACTTCCAAGCCTTCTAGCATGCACAAACCATATACACTGCTTTAGCATGGAGAACACATTTAATTGATGGGGGTGCGCATCTCCAAAAGTACCGTATTTTTCCTTTTATAAGACGCAATTTTTTTCCTCCAAGTTTGAGGAAAGTGGGGGTGCGTATTATAAAAGGAGTATAACATTCTATAATCAGTTGCTTGGGAGGGGGGGGGGACAGCAGTGAAGTGGGGACAGAAGTGACATGGAATGGTCCCTGCTGAAGAATCAGGCGGCAGGAGCACCACGTGTCTCCGGCTCATTACCGACATGAATATTCACTTCACTTGCTCCCCACCCACCTCTCTGCACTGAGCACAGCGAGGAGAGGTGAGAGCACGGGGAGCAGGAGAAGCTGCTTAGCCGTCACACATGGTCTCTCCCCAGCTTCTTGCAGCTGCTGGGGAGACTGTGTGCTGGAGATAGTGAGAACGGAGGAGCAGGGCACAGCTGCTGTAAGTGAATCAGCACTGAGCTTTGTGCTGATTCACTGCTATGTCAAGACAGGGGCAGAGCAGGGAGATCGGTACCTTGTCACAGTGTTGTGCCTCCCTCCCTCTGCTCTCTGTAATGTCTCCTGCTGAGCCCTGCACAGCGCAGAAATTCAGGAAGCTCGGTCTGCAGGTTAGGAGCTTCAGTGTATTAGAGCAGGGCTGGAGCCTGCATATAACGACAGTGTACAGCTCCCCTGGCCCTGCATCTACAGATCAAGCTCTGCTGTGGTGAATTGTACTTAGGAGACAGGGCTGGAGCATCATATTTCAGCAGTGTACTGACCCCCTCCCTGGCCCTCCCTCTTACAGTACATCACATCAGAACTTGATCTGCAGACTATGGCCACTTCCTTGATTTCAGCAGGGTGACAGGGCAAAGCAGGACACATTAAAGTGAGTGCACATGTATATGTAACATAACCACTAATAAAGTTAACACTACCAATACTGTGCTTAACTAGAACTCAAAGCATGCTATAGGATCTACAGTACATGCTGGGAGTTATAGTTCTTCAAGGGGTTGCCACTACATGAACAAATCCCATCTCATTCACCTTGTTGGCCCTTGTAAAATTAAGGCTGCCTTCACACTTGCGTCCCCCTCTGCGGCGTCCTGCGAGGGGGACCGCAAGCTGAGCGCAGGCACTGCAAGTCCCTATGTTTAACATGGGGACGCGGGTGCCTGTGCTCGGGTGCAGATTGGCGTGCGCACCCATTCACTGCAATGTATGATTTGTACGCAGGCGGATGCATGCGCACAAATCATACAGTCTCGTCCGCACCAGGAACATATGTCGCATTCAGGGTGCGGACGAGAGTGTGTGATTTGTGCGCAAGTATACGCATGCGTACAAATCATATATGGCGGTGAATGGGTGCCATGCCAATCTGCACCCGAGCGCAGGCACCCGCGTCCCCATGTTAAACATAGGGACTTGCGGTGCCTGCACTCAGCTTGCGGTCCCCTCCACAGGAAGCGGCGGAGGGGAACGCTAGTGTGAAGCCAGCCTAAAAAAGACCATACTTACCCCCGATGCTGCAGCGGTTCCAACATTGTCAGAAGTTGCATAGTCATCTCCCATGTGACATTGATATGAGACTCAGCCCTCCGACCAGTCAGTGCTGGCGTCTGTCTCCCCGCCATCAGACACTGGAGCAAGAAGTCATTGGTGTTGCTCACATGCTGCTCCTGCATCCGAAGGAGACAGATGCCAGCGCTGACTGGTCGCAGGGCCTGACTGTCATATCAAAGTCATTTTTTGCTTCAAATATTTTTTTCCCTATTTTCCACCTTCAAAATCTGGGTGCGTCTTATAATCCGGTGCGTCTTATAAAGCGAAAAATACGCTGTGAAACTATTGAGCGCTAGATTAACATTTACAATTTTCAGTGAGTATTTTATTTCTGGAACACATTAGTGGGGTTTTAAACTAGTTACTACAACCGTAAATTACATCAAGTAGTGTAATTTTCTAAAAAATATAGTCTCGTTTTTATGGGGTTGTGGATTTGAATTTTCTGGAGCTTTAAGGGCTCTGAAGACAGTGTCCACAGTTTATTCTAACAAAATCTGCACTTTACAGTCAATGTGTACATAAACGGTAGTTTCTGACCACATATAAGTTATTGACTTGATTGGTAGAAAATTACATAAAATAAGAGTAGGTTTGAATGCTGATGTAAAGTAGACATAAAGTAGACATGTTTTAACTGGATTAACTCTTCTTGTCCTCGCTGGAACTTCTTTCTTGGATTGCAATACGTCCAGACTGGGACAACTCCCTTGCAAGGCAGCACTGGGACAGGCTGGCCGGAAACAAGAAGGGGTGAGCTGAATTTCATTTTCCCCATTTCATATTGGACAGCAAAAGGCCTTTTTTTGACATGTTTCTATTATATTTTTCCTGATTATTCCATTTTTGGCTACAAATACTGAGGAAAAAACTCAAATACTCAATATCTGCACAAGGCCTAAAACTTATTTTTACAGGAGCAGATTCAATGGAAAAAATTACCCTTTGCTGTTAATAAAAAGGGTGCGTGGGGTGTTTGAAAAAAGTGTGAAGGTTTTTGAGTAGAAGGTAAATAAATATAATAAAGCCAAAATTTCAAAGTTTTAGGTCATTTATTTTTTGGGAAAATATAGATGGATTAAATGTTCGCTGAAAAGAAGGGATAATCTCGCAAAAGAGGGGAAAAAAAAAAGGTTATACGTAACAATATGTGACTGACAAAATTCTTCAAAAATCAAATCACCAGGAAACCCAAAGGGGCTCTGTGGTGCCCATCAATAGCTCAAAAAATAGCCACTGAATTAAAAAATTATCTTAAAAAAATATTTAAAAAAAAGCCTGCATGGACATAGTAACTGAACTAATTTTGTTTAAAAATAAAAATTTTATTGCAATTTTTTTTTCAAAAGCATAACATACAAATGTAATAAAACAAGAGGAAAATTAAATTATATTATATAATGCACACAGATACAACACTAGTACTCACAAAAAAAAAAAAAAAATAATGATTTTTGGTTTTGGGTGAAATTTTAGAAAAACCTAAAAGCACCTAACCTTTTCAGGTGGCCTTTTGTGATATTTTTCTATTATTTTGAAAAACCAATGTCCATTATTCAGGTTTGGTACGTTCACAGTAGCATAATGGGGGGTATTCCTGCTTTTTGAGTGCTTGATAAAGCAGTGCAAAAAAAGTTGGTACCCCTTCCGCAAAACCTATGGTTTTTGCTAAAAGGGGTGAGACTGTGTTTTGCGCTATTTTTGCGCTTTGACTTCGCTGCAAAAAGATGGCAAAAAAAATTTGATTTGAAATTTTTGCGTTTTTTTTTCGGCGATTTCCCAAAGAATACTGTTAGCATGGCCTCATAAAAAAGGGGTGGGAAAAGCCCGTGTCGGCGTGCAGTCTCATTTTTTGTGGCAAAAAAAGCGGTGCCAAATACGCAGAAAATACATTGGTGTGAATGCACCCTTTTTAATTTTTGCTAAATTGCTTTCTCAAAAGGAGCTATGGCAAAATTAGGCAGGTGATATGAATTTACCCAATAAGTTTTGGCTCAATCAAATGGTAATTTAAAGTTTCCTCATCATGCTGCTCACTCTGACATATGTGACCAAAATGACACCTAAAGGGGGTGCTCCGGTTGGAGGGTGTGTGTTGGATATAGGGTCCCCCCATACCTGAGTGAACCCGGGGTGCCCGCAGGGAGACCGCAGGCCCTGTCTCACCTGTGCAGGGGGGGAGGGGCGGCTTCTCCCCATCCCGATGGAGGCCGCTTCCATCCGCAGAGGAAATGAAATGCATGGGTTTTGGGAAATTTTGGACCCACATACAGTAAAAAAAATGCTGCAGTGGGTTTAAGCCCTAGTTGGATGGGGTTCTTAAAATCTATTATATGCTGATATGTAAAACGCACTTTTGGAATGCGGTCTCTGAGGGAGTATGCAGTAATCAAAGTACCCTTTTTTAAAAAAGATGTTTTAGAAGAATTGGCCATGAGCTTAGAGCAGATGGCAAACCTTTAAAGGTGAGGGTCCAAACGCAACCCAAAAACTAATTTTTATAGCAAAGTGTAACAGGCAATAAATTAAGGCTGTTCAAAAGAGCGTATACTGAGTTTTTATGCAGTTGGCGCTTTTTGAATGGGTTTTTCGAAAAAAGCGCAACTGATTCACACGTCATGCTTTTTTTGGCTGCTTTTCCAAAGCCCATTTTATAAAAGTGGCCTAGGGAAAAGTGCGCCAAAAAAAGCACCAAAGAATTGACATTGTATTTTTTTTGTGGAAGCGCTTTGCAGTGAAAGCGCGCCTGCAAAAAAAACGTGAAAAAGCCCAAAGCGACCGCATTCAGAAAAACCCAAGTTTTGGGGGGATGCGTTCCAACATTGCATTTCACTGATAAATACCGAAATATGCAAGTGGTGAACGACCCAACTTACAGCGGGGCCATAAATCTTTGCGTGTGAAGAGTCAGCAGTGCAATTCTCTCCCTGTCAGGTTGAAGTCCTGACACCTGATGAGCAATGCTATTTTTTTATTTATTTGATTTTAAAAAATTACATTGAAAGTTTTTTCAGCATTAGTCATCAAACAAAATGCAAACTGACATTGAACGGCCCCCCTGCTCTTTCCAGCACAGCTGGGGTTGATATGTATGGGAAAAAAAATTAAAAATTTTTTTTAAATTTTTGGGGGGGGGGTTGGGGGGAGGGAAATTTTATTTGAATTTTAATAGTTCCACACGAAACCCTCCCCCATTTGCACTAATGTCCCCCAAACCCTGCCCCCCCCCTGGCAGTAATTTTTTCCCTTTCCCCCCCTGCGGGATTGGCCCTTTTCCCCTTGCTGATTCCCCCCCACCCTTTGGCCCCTTGTGTTTGGGCCCAAATTTTTTTCCACGAGTTTTTAAAACCCCCCCTTTTTCCCCCAACGCAGTTTGCCGCCCCCCCCCTTTTTCCCCCAAGCGGGTATTGGCCCCCCCCCTTTTCCCCCAAGAAAGAAATTCCCCCCCCACCCTTTTTTCCCCATGCAGTATTGGGCCCATCCTTGCCCTTGGTATTGCCGCCCCCCTTTTCCCTGCATTTTCCCCCCCATTTTTTCCCCTGCATTTTTGGGGCCCCCCCCTTTTTCCCCCTGCAGTATCCAAAAACCCTTTTTTATGCATTTACCCCCAAACCCCCCCCTTTTTCCCCCTTGTGTATTCCCCCCCATTTTCCCCCCTTGTGCCCCCCTTGTTCTTTTTTTGGGGGAAAATATTTGTTCTCTGTGCTTTCCCCCCCCCATCATTCCCCCATGATTTTTGCGCCCCCCCCCTTGTTCCTTGTGTTTCCCCCCCCCTTTTTTTCCCCCTTGCTGTTTTGGGCCCCCCCTTGCCCTTTGCTTTTTTCCCCCTCTTGCCCCCTTGCTGTTTTGGGCCCCCATCCCCCCCTTTGTTTTTTTGGGACCACCCTTGTTCCTTGCTGTTTCCCCCCCATTTTTTCCCCCTTTGTTTCCGCCCCCCCCCTTGTTAGGTTTATTCCCCCCCATTTTTTTCCCCATGAGTTTTGGGCCAAACCAGGGGTTTTCCCTGAAAGTTTTGGGGAAACCACCCTTTTTCCCCCAGGTTTGGGGAAATTTGCCCATCAGTACCCCCGCCCCCCCCTTGTTTCAGTGTGCCAAACCCCCCCCTTGTTCTTTGCTTTTTTGGGGCCCCCCCCTTCTTTGTTTCCCTGATTTTCCCCCCCATCTTGTTCCTTGTGTTTTGGCCCCCCCTTTTGGTTTCCCCCTTGTGTATTCCCGACCCCCCCTTGTTCCTTGCTTTATTCCCCCCCATCTTGTTCTTGCTGTATTCCCCCCCCATTTTCCCCCCTTGTTTTTTCCGACCCCCCCCTTCCCCCCTTTTGTGTTTTCCCCCCCATCCTTCCCCCTTGTTTTTTGCGCCCCATTTCCCCCCTTGTTTTTCCCCCGCCCCCCCTTTTTCCCCCTTGCTGTATTCCCCCAATTTGCCCTTGTGTATTCCCGGGCCCCCCCCTTGCCCCCGAAATTTTTCCCCCCCACCCTTTTTTTCCCATGGTACCCCCAAAACCCCATCCTTGTTTTCCATGAGTAGTGCCGAACACCCTTTTTCCCCCTTGCTTTTCCCCCGACCCCCCTTGTTTTTGGGGCCCCCCCTTTTTCCCCTTGCTGTTTGCCAAATCACCCTTGTTCCTTGCGCTTTCCCCCCAATCTTTCCCCCCATGATTTTGTGCCCCCTTGCCCCTTTGCTGTACCCCCGCCCCCCCTTTTTCCCCTTGCGTATTGCCGACCCACCCTTTTTTCCCCCTTGCTTTTTTTGGCCATCCTTCCCCTTTTGCGGGGTTTCCCCGACCACTTCCCCCTTGCTTTTTGGCCCATCTTGCTTTGTTTTTTTCCCCCCCCATCCTTGCCCTTTTTGTTTTGGGGACCCTTTTTTTCCCCTTGTGTATTGGACCCTTTTTTCCCCTTGTGTTTTGCCGACCCATCCTTGTTCCCCCTTGCTTTTTTCCCCCCCTTTTTTCCCCCATGCTATTGAAAAACCTTTTTGTTTCAGCAGTAGTCCCCCCCTTTTTTTCCCCCCTTGTGTTTTTCCCCCCATTTTTCCCCCTTTGGGGAAACCCATTTTGGGGTTCCCCCTTGCGTACCCCCGACTATCCTTGTTCTTTGTGATTGCCGACCCATATTGCTTAAATGCAGTATTGCCCCCACCCTTTTTTCCCCTTGTGTATTCCCCCCCCCTTTTCCCCCTTGTTTTTACCCCCAAAACCCTTGTTCCCTTGGTTTTGGGCCCCCCACCCCCCCCTTTTGTGTTTTGGGCCCCCCCTTTTTCCCCCTTTGCTGTTTTGCCCCCCCCCTTTTTCCCCTTGCTGTACCCCCGCCCCCCCCCTTTTTCCCCCTTGCTGTTTCCACCCCCTTTTTCCCCTTTTTTTTTGGGCCCCCCCCCTTGCTCCTTGCGAAATTCCCAAAAAACCCCCCTTGCCCCTTGCTGTACCCCCAACCCCCTTGCCCCTTTTGCTGATTCCCCAAACCTTTCCCCCCTTTTCAGTTTTTGGGGGCCCCCCCCCTTCCCCCCTTGGCTTGGGGCCCCATCTTCCCCCCATCCAGTTTTCTGATTTTCCCCCCTTGCCTAAGCCATCCTTGCCCCCTGCGTAATTCCCCCCCCCCTCAATAGTATAACCCCCCCTAGAAAAAAATTTTGCCCAATTTTTTCCCCCTAGCAGTTTCCCCCCATATGTGTAAAATGCCCATCCTAAAAAAATATCCCCCATAAAATTTTAAAACCCCCCATTAGGGAAACCCCCATTGCCCCTCATGTATTTTTGGGAAACTTTTAAAAATTTTGTATTTTAGAAAAAAAAAAAAAAAAAAAAAAAAAAAAATTTTAAAATTATATTTTATATATTTTTTTTAATTCAAAAAAGTGCACAGCACTAGCCCCCAGGTGAATGGTAAAAGGGGGGCACAGAGATTATACAAAAAAAAAAAAAACCCCCATGCAACACAGACCCCCAATGATCCAAGTGCTAAAAGAAAATTTTTTTTTGGGGGAAAAAAAATTTAAAAACTTACGTTTTTAAAAAAATAAAAAATTTTTTTTTAATTGGATTTTTTGGTAAAAATTTGGGCCCCAATGTCTGCTTGTCATCAACTCAAAAAAGTGATAAAGGTTGTCCCCCCATTGCCCCCAACCCCCCCTGTCCCCCCCCCCTCGCGGTGGGGGGGCCCCATCAAAACCCCCACCCCCTGTAGGTTTAATGAGGGTGCACATTGAAAATGGAGTCTGCAGCTCCATATAATATATATTAAAAAAAGTGCCACCATCAGCAGACCAGTTGAATGGAAAAACGGGGGAAAAGATTATAAAAAAAAAAAGTCCTCGCCACAGTCCCCCATATGGTTTTCCCCCCCCCCCCCCCATCAGGGGATATTGGCACTATCCTAATTGCATTTTAGTAAAAAAAAATAAAAAAAAAAAATTTTATTTTTAAATTTAAAAACACCCCCCAAAACCTAAACACAAAACAATTTCCCAAAATTTAAATTATGAAAAATTTTTTGTAATGCCCCCATTTATGTATTGTGTTA
>JARQOC010001098.1:0-49914 GCA_033576535.1 Allobates femoralis | reverse complement strand
TTTTAAAATTTTAAATTATTTAGGTTTAGACCCAGTTCTCATTCAGGTCCGCTGGAAGGGCTATAAATTAGCAATATTTTTTTTTTTTATTATTATTTTTATTGAATTTTTTATTTTTTTTTATTTATTTTTTTTTATTTTTTTTTAATTTTTTTTTTTTTTTTATTATTAAATTTATTATTTGGGGCTGAGACCCAGTTCTCATTCAGGTCCGCTGGAAGGGCTGATATAATTAGCATATATTTATTTTTTTTATTATTATTTTTATTGAATTATTTATTATTTTTTATTTTTGTTTTTTATTATTTTTTTATTATTTTTTAATTATTTTTTTTATTATTTAATTTATTTATTTTTTTAAGTCAGACTGAGACGCAGTTCTCATTCAGGTCCGCCTTTTTTTTTTATTTTATTATTATTTTTATTTAATTATTTAATATTTTTTATTTATTTTTTTATTATTTTTTAATTATTTTTAAATTATTTTTTTTATTATTTAATTTATTTTTTTTTTTTAAGTGAGAGTGAGACACAGTTCTCATTCAGGTCCGCATTTTTTTTTTTTTTTTTATTATTATTTGTATTTAATTATTTAATATTTTTTATTTATTTTTTTATTATTTTTTAATTATTTTTAAATTATTTTTTTTATTATTTAATTTATTTATTTTTTTAAGTGAGAGTGAGACACAGTTCTCATTCAGGTCCGCATTTTTTTTTTTTTTTATTATTATTTTTATTTAATTATTTAATATTTTTTATTTATTTTTTTATTATTTTTTAATTATTTTTAAATTATTTTTTTTATTATTTAATTAATTTATTTTTTTAAGTCAGAGTGAGACGCAGTTCTCATACAGGTCCGCCTTTTTTTTTCCCATTGACATACATTACCAGTGTGTCGGCGATTTTATGGCCGGCCACCTGGTTCTATTTGTCGGCCCTAAAATCGCGGACACACCGCTAATGCATGTCTATGGGCAGTCAGCTCGAATTCTGATTGGTCGGCGTTCAATCCGAAATCGGGCTGACTGCCCATAGAGATGCATTAGCGGTGTGTGCGCGATTTTAGGGCCGACAAATAGAACCAGGTGGGCGGCCATAAAATCGCCGACACACCGGTAATGTATGTCAATGGGTAAAAAAAAAGGCGGACCTGAATGAGAACTGCGTCTCAGTTTTGAGGGGCTCTTCTGATTGGCTGAGGGCAGTATACAGCGACCAATCAGAAGAGGGCCTGAGATCTCATTGAGGTAGAATGGGGGATTTTTCTTCCATTGTATCTTAATGAGAAGGAAGAGGACGTCGGAGGTGGAAGATCGCCGGGGCCGGACGAAGAGGCGGAGATGGCGGAAAGAAGAGAGAAGACCCCCGGGGCCGGAGGAAGAGGACGCCTGGCCGGACGGAGGACTTGTGGATCGGACGGACGATCAGATGACTTGAAGGCATGTAAGTGATCGACGGGGACGTTAGGTTAGGGGACGGCGGGGGCTTAGGGTGTAGGGCGTTAGGTGACAGCGGCGTTAGGTTAGGGGACGGCGGGGGCTTGAGGTGTAGGGCTTTAGGTGTTAGCGGTGTGAGGTTAGGAGGCGGCGGGGCTTAGGGGATAGGGGCTTAGGTGCGGCGGGGCTTAGGGGGCAGGGGGGGTAGGGGTTTAGGTGCGGAATCGGGGGTAGGGGGTTAGGTGCGGGTTAGGGGGTAGGGGCTTGCGGCAGAGGGTAGTGGCTGCGGCGGGGTAGTGGATTAGGGCGTCAGGGGGTAGGGGCTTCGGCGGCGGGGTAGTGGTTTAGGGTTTAGGGCGGCAGGGGGTAGGGGCTTCGGCGGGGGGTAGTGGGTTAGGGGTTAGGGCAGTTAGGGGTAGGGGCTGCTGCGGCGGGGTCGGCGGCGGGGTAGTGGGTTAGGGCGGCAGGGGGTAGTGGCTTGCGGCAGAGGTCGGGGTAGTGGCTTAGGGGTAGGGGCTGCTGGTTAGGGCGGCAGGGGGTAGTGCTTAGGGGTAGGGGCTGCAGCGGCGGGAGCGGCGGGGTCGGCAGGGGGTAGGGGCTTGCGGGGTATTGGCTTAGAGGTAGGGGCTGCCGCGGCGGGGTAGTGGGTTAGGGCGGCAGGGGGTAGGGGCTTGCGGCAGAGGTCGGGGTAGTGGCTTAGGGGTAGGGGCTGATGCTGAGGGGTCCAGCGCGATGGTATACTACAGTCCCATGGCGCTTATGGGCATGGGACTGTAGTATACTATAGCAGTGTACACTACAGTAGTATGGGCTTAGGGTAGTGGGAGTTCTGCGACGGTGTACAGCGCGATGGCTGTAGTGTACAGCGCGATGGTATACTACAGTCCCATGTCGCTTATGGGCATGGGACTGTAGTATACTATAGCGGTGTACACTACAGTAGTATGGGCTTAGGGTAGTGGGAGTTGTGCGACGGTGTACAGCGGGATGGCTGTAGTGTGCAGCGCGATGGTATACTACAGTCCCATGGCGCTTATGGGCATGGGACTGTAGTATACTATAGCGGTGTACACTACAGTAGTATGGGTTTAGGGTAGTGGGAGTTGTGCGACGGTGTACAGCGGGATGGCTGTAGTGTACAGCGCGATGGTATACTACAGTCCCATGGCGCTTATGGGCATGGGACTGTAGTATACTATAGCGGTGTACACTACAGTAGTATGGGCTTCGGCTTCGGTGGCTTGGTTAGCGGTGTAGCGACTCGCAATGCCCGCTTCGCGGGCATTGCTTCGCTAGGCTGCAACGACTCGCAATGCCCGCGAAGCGGCCACGGGGAGAGTCCAGGAGAAGCAGCTCGGACTCGCTAACTAAGCGACCGGAAGCAGCGCCGCTCCGACGGAAGTCGCTACGGCAATTATATAATAGATACACTGCCCACTTCTCCTGTCCTGTATACTGGGTGTAATCCTCAGTAGCTGTATTATTCTGTATATATACACTGCACAGTACCACTTCTCCAGTCCTATATACAGGGTGTAATTCTCAGCATCTGTATTATTCTGTATATATACACTGCACAATACCACTTCTCCTGTCTTGTATACTGGGTGTAATTTTCAATATTTGTATTATTCTGTATATATACACTGCATAGTACCACTTCTCCTGTCCTGTACACTGGGTGTAAGCCTCAGCATCTGTATTATTCTGTATACTGTATATACACTGCACAGTACCTCTTCTCCAGTCCTGTATACTGGGTGTAATCCTCAGTATCTGTGTTATTCTGTATATATACACTGCACAGTACCACTTCTCCTGTCTTGTATACTGGGTGTAATCCCCATTATCTGTATTATTCTGTACATTACACTGCATAGTACCACTTACACATTACACTGTATACAGTGTATACACTGTACACATTACACTGCATAGTACCACTTCTTCCGTCCTGTATACAGGGTGTAATCCTCAGGATCTGTATTATTCTGTATATATACTCTGCACAGTACCACTTCTCCTGTCCTGTATACTGGCTGTAATTTTCAGTATCTGTATTAATCTTAAGCACTGCACAGTACCACTTCTGTCCTGTATACTGGGTGTAATTCTTAGTATCTATATTATTCTGTACATATATATATATATATATCATATATATAAAAGCCGAAGGCCACTTCCGGAATAGCCGAAGGCTACTTCCGTGACGGCCTCCGGACCCATGGTGCTGGCGTCACCACTGCGCGGTCCCCAGGGCTACAGGGAGCGGCGGAGGAACGTTCCGCCCTCGGAAGTTCCGTCCACCCTCCAGCCTCTCCCGTCCACCCACTACCGTACCTAGCGTGGAGCAGGGGGGCCGAGCGCCCTCTGCCCCAAGGCATGAGGGGCCCATTGCCCCCACCCCCTGGAGGGCCCCGTGCAGCCAGCCGCCCGCCGCGCGCCCGGAGAGGAGGGACTGAGGACGGGACTTCCTGTCCTGCACCTCTGCCCGTCCCTCCTCTCCTCCGCACGCCGGCCGCGGTGAGTCTACACCCCCCCACCCAACTACGCCTCTACTCTCCAGCCTCCACTGCCCTCCAGCCTCTCCAGCCTTCACTGCTCTCCAGCCTCCCCTGCCCTCCAGCCTCCCCTGCCCTCCACCCTCTCCAGCCTCCCCTGCCCTCCAGCCTCTCCAGCCTTCCCTGCCCTCCACCTTCACCAGCCTCCCCTGCCCTCCAGCCTCTCCAGCCTCCCCTGCCCTCCAGCCTCCCCTGCCCTCCAGCTTCTCCAGCCTCCCCTGCCTCCCCAGCCTCTCCAGCCTCCCCAGCCCTCCAGCCTCCCCTGCCCTCCAGCCTCTCCAGCCTCCCCTGCCCTCCAGCCTCCCCTGCCCTCCAGCCTCTAGAGCCTCCCCTGCCCTCCAACCTCTCCAGCCTCCCCTGCCCTCCAGCCTCCCCTGCCCCCCCAGCCTCTCCAGCCTCCCCTGCCTCCCCAGCCTCCCCTGCCCTCCAGCCCCTCCTGCCTCCCCTGCCCTCCAGCCCCTCCTGCCTCCCCTGCCCTTCAGCCCCTCCAGCCTCCCCTGCCCTCCAGCCCCTCCAGCCTCCCCTGCCCTCCTGCCTCCCCTGACCTCCAGCCTCCCCTGCCCTCCAGCCTCTCCAGCATCCTCTACCCTCCAGCCTCCCCTGCCCTCCAGCCTCTCCAGCCTCCCCTGCCCTCCAGCCCCTCCAGCCCTCCCTGCCCTCCAGCCTCCCTTGCCCTCCAGCCTCCCCTGCCCTCCAGCCCCTCCAGCCTCCCCTGCCCTCCAGCCTCTCCAGCCTCCCCTGCCTCCCCAGCCTCTCCAGCCTCCCCTGCCCTCCAGCCTCTCCAGCCTCCCCTGCCCTCCAGCCCCTCCAGCCTCCCCTGCCCTCCAGCCCCTCCAGCCTCCCCTGCCCTCCAGCCCCTCCAGCCTTCCATTCCCTCCAGCCTTCCCTTCCCTCCAGCCTCCCTTGCCCTCCAGCCTCCCCTGCCCTCCAGCCTCCGCTCTCCCCTCCAGCCTCCGCTCTCACCTCCAGCCTCCGCTCTCACCTCCAGCCTCCGCTCTCCCATCCTGCCTCCGCTCTCCCCTCCAGCCTCCGCTCTCCCCTCCAGCCTCTCCAATCCCGCCTCCGCTCTCCCCTCCCGCCTCTCCCCTCTCGCCTCTCTCCTCCCGCCTCTCCCCTCTCGCCTCTCTCCTCCTGCCTCTGCTCTCCCCTCCCGCCTCTGCTCTCCCTCCAGCCTCTGCTCTCCCCTCCAGCCTCTGCTCTCCCCTCCAGCCTCTGCTCTCCCCTCCAGCCTCCGCTCTCCCCTCCAGCCTCTGCTCTCCCCTCCAGCCTCCGCTCTCCCCTCCAGCCTCCGCTGTCCCCTCCAGCCTCCGCTGTCCCCTCCAGCCTCCGCTCTCCCCTCCCGCCTCCGCTCTCCCCTCCCGCCTCCGCTCTCCCCTCCCGCCTCCGCTCTCTCCTTTCGCCTCCGCTCTCTCCTCCCGCATCTCCCCTCCAGCCTCTGCTCTCCCCTCCAGCCTCTGCTCTCCCCTCCAGCCTCTGCTCTCCCCTCCAGCCACTCCCCAACAGCCTCTCCCATCCAGCCTCTCCCCTCCAGCCTCTCCCCTCCAGCCTCCGCTCTCCCGCCTCCGCTCTCCCCTCCGCTCTCCCCTCCAGCCTCTGCTCTCCCCTCCCGCCTCCACTCTCCCCTCCCGCCTCTCCCCTCCCGCCTCCTCGCTCCCTTCCAGCCTCCGCTCTCCCCTCCCGCCTCCGCTCTCCCCTCCCTCCTCTGCTCTCCCCTCCCGCCTCTGCTATCCCCTCCAGCCTCCAGCCTCTGCTCTCCCCTCCAGCCTCTGCTCTCCCCTCCAGTCTCTGCTCTCACCTCCAGCCTCTGCTCTCACCTCCAGCCTCTGCTCTCCACTCCAGCCTCTGCTCTCCCCTCCAGCCTCTGCTCTCCCCTCCAGCCTCTCCCCTCCCGCCTCCGCTCTCCCCTCCAGCCACTAGCGTAGCCAGCGGGGGGCAGGGGTGGGCCCATTGCCCGCCACCTGGGGGGCCCTGTGCTACCAGCAGCAGCCGCCGTGCGCCCAGAGAGGGAGGGAGCACGGGACTTCCTGTCCTGCAGCTCTGCCCGCCCCTCCTCTCCTCCTACACCACACGCACGGCGGTCAGTGTCCACCCCCTGCCCAGCTACGCGTCCTCTGCCCTCTCCAGCCTCCAGCCGTCCTCTGCCCCCTCCAGCCTCCAGCCATCCTCTGCCCTCTCCAGCCTCCAGCCGTCCTCTGCCCTCTCCAGCCTCCAGCCGTCCTCTGCCCCCTCCAGCCGTCCTCTGCCCCCTCCAGCCGTCCTCTGCCCCCTCCAGTCGTCCCCTGCCCCCTCCAGCTTCCAGCCGTCCCCTGCCCCCTCCAGCCGTCCTCTGCCCCCCAGCCTCCAGCCATCCTCTTCCCTCTCCAGTCGTCCGGGGGTGGCCACATGTTGACTCAGGATCCAGGCGCCGGAGAAGACGCAGGGTCGGTGGTAAGTATAGCGGAGTGTGTGTATGTGTGTGTATGTCTGTGTATGTACGTGTGTGTGTATGTGCTGACCACTCTGCCCACGGCGCTGCGCTGACCACTCCGCCCACGGCGCTGCGCTGACCACTCTGCCCACGGCGCTGCGCTGACCACTCTGCCCACGGCACTGTGCTGACAACTCTGCCCACGGCACTGCGCTCACCACTCTGCCCACGCCGCTGCGCTCACCACTCTGCCCACGCCGCTGCGCTGACCTATCTCACCGCACTCACTGCTAACCACTGAGCCACCGCATTCACTGCTAACCACTGAGCCACCGCACTCACTGCTAACCACTGAGCCACCGCGCGCAGTGCTAGCCACTGAGCCACTATATACTCTGCTACCCACAGAGCCGCCTGTATACACACAATTAATTTCACCGCACTCCCCTAACTATTAGTAAATAAACTATATATGGATTCTAGACTACCCGATTCTTTAGAATCGGGCTGCCATCTAGTATATAATATATATATATATATATATATATATATATACTAGCTGTGAGCCCGATGCAAATGCATCGGGATTCTAGAACGTGCGTTAATTAGATTATAGTAGCTATATTAATTTTTTTTTTTTATTTACATTTTTTTTGAATAACTTAATGTTATGAATATTTTATTTATTCGTTTTATTTTATTAGAATTAGTTAATGTTATGAATTTTTATATGGAATATTTTTTTTTATTATTTATTATTTTATTATTGTAATTATTTATTATTTAATATTTTTATAATATTATTTTTTTTTTTGTAATAAAATTTTTTTTTATTTGAGTAATTTGATTTTCTTAGAATTAGTTAATGTTATTACTATTTTAATTATATATATTTTTATTTTATTAATTTTTTTTTAATTTTGATTTATTTTATTATTTATTATTTTTATTATTTGTATATTCATTTTTTATTTTAATTAAATTTATTTGTATTAGATTAATTTTTTTATTTTAATTAGTTAATGTAAATAATATATTAATTTTTTTTTTATTATTATTTTTTATTTTATTATTTATTATTTATATTATTTATTATTTTTTTTTTAGTATTTTTATTATTATTAAATTTATTTATTATTTGTTATTTTAAGTGAATTTATTTGTATTTTTAAATATTTTTATGTGTATTTATTTATTTATTTTTATTGTCTTTAAATGTAGTGAATTTTTCCCATTGAGAAAGATGGATGAATGAGGCGCGAATCTGATTGGCCGTAGTGGAATAGTAAAAGTGTTTTTTCCCATTGATAAAAATGTATGAATGAGCCTTGAATGTGATTGGTTGGTGTGTATTTGAATGTGATTGGTGCGATTTGGATCCATGGGCGGGGCTTCCAGAAACTCGCGGCGGCCATCTTTATTCCTCAGTCAGCGGAGCGGACCGAAGAGGGAACATCGAGGACCCGGAGCTCGCTGGAGGAAGAAAGAAGACCGCCGGATGGAAGACTCGTGGCCCGGGCTGAAGGAAGAGGATGCCTGGGCCGGAGGGAGGACTGGACCTGGAGCTGACGAAGCAGATGTCATGAAGACAGGTAAGTGATCTACGACGTCGGGGTTGGGGGGGGGGTGCGGACTTATTGTGGGGGGTTGTGAGGACATATTGGGGGGGTTTGGGGGTGTGCGGACATATTGTGGGGGGTGTGAGGACATATTGGGGGGGTGTGAGGACATATTGGGGGGGAGAGGACATATTGTGGGGGGGTGTGAGGACATATTGGGGGGGTTTAGGAGGGTGAGGACATATGGGGGGGTGTGTGGCGGACATATTGTGGAGGGTGTGAGGACATATTGGGGTGGTTTGGGGGTGTGCGGACATATTGTGGGGAGGTGTGAGGACATATTGGGGGGGTTTGGGGGTGTGAGGACATATTGTGGGGGGTGTGAGGACATATTGTGGGGGTGTGGGGGGGTGAGGACATATGGGGGGTGTGTGGACATATTGTGGGGGGGTGTGAGGACATATTGGGGGGGTTTAGGGGGGTGAGGACATATGGGGGGGCGTGCGGACATATTGTGGGGGGGTGTGAGGAGATATTGGGGTGGGTTGGGGGGGTGAGGACATATGGGGTGTGTGCGGACATATTGTGGGGGTCTGGGGGGGGTGCGGACATATGGGGGCGGTGCGCAGACATATTGTGGGGGGGTGTGAGGACATATGGGGGGGAGGGTGTGAGCACATATGGTAGGGGTCTGCGGACATAATGGGGGTGTGTGCGGACATAATGTGGGGGTGTGCGGACATAATGTGGGGGTGTGCGGACATAATGGGGGGTGCGGATATATGGGGGAGGGGGTGCGGACATTGCGGGGCTGGGGAGCGGTGCTGGGGAGCGGGGCTGGGGGGCGGTGCTAGGCTGTGGATGTGGGCTGGCGGCGGAGGTGTGCGGGCAGTGAGGGGGGGTCTGTGCGGCGTTGGGGGTGTGCGGTGCTGGGGGGCGGTGCGGGGCTGGGGAGCGGTGCTGGGCTGTGGATCGGGGCTCGGGGGGAGGCACAAGGGGCAGCTCCATAGTCGCAGGTGGGCTGTGGGTAGCGGGGAGCGGAGGCGGCGCTCCATGGTCCCCGGGCGAGATGTGGGTAGCGGGGAGCGTAGGAGGCGCGGGCGGCATCGGTGGGGTGTGGGTGGGCAATGGCTCGCAATGGCCGCCACGCGGGTAATGCTTTGCCGTGTGCCTGAGAGTCGCAATGGCAACGACTCGCAATGCCCGCTTTGCGGGCATTGCTTCGTGAGTCGGCAACGACTCGCAATGCCCGCTTTGCGGGCATTGCTTCGCGAGTCGCCATGGCCGCTATGCGGCCACGGACAGAGTCCAGGAGAAGCAGCCGAGCTACGCGAACAAAGCCACAGGAAGTACCGCCGGTCCGACGGAAGTCGCTATGGCAATTATATAATAGATATATATATATACTCTGCCCTGTATCTTGGGTGTAATCCTCATTATCTGTATTATTTTGTGCATATACACTGCACAGTACCACTTCTGTCCTGTATACTGGGTGTAATCCTCAGTATGTGTATTATTCCGTATATATACACTGCACAGTACCACTTCTACTGTCCTGTATACAGGGTGTAATCCTCAGGATCCATATTATTCTGTATATATACACTGAACAGAATCACTTTTCCTGTCCTGTATACTGGGTGTAATCCTCAGTATCTGTATTATCTTGTATATATATACTGCACAATACCACTTTTCCTGTACTATATAACTCCCTTAAGATAGTGGTGAGGGGCATCTACTTACATAATTACGAGCTTTTCATTTCCGGCCACTGTGCCGCTATTCCAGCATCCTTTACGGCACTGAGAGCGATGGCGCGCATGCGCCATTGCGAGCCGCCGCTTCCCTTGCACCCGTAATTATGTAAGTAGATGGCAATGGCTTGTGGGGACGGACAACAGAAACCCCAAACCCGCACCACTGGCCGGTCCACGCACCGCCCGCCACTCCCCCGCCCCATGCTCCGCTCCCCCGCTGCTCACACCGGCATTCTCCTCCTTGCAGCATTGAGCTCCGAAATTCCATGGCAGCGGGGGGCGGAGTTAACAGAGGGCGGCATAATGGGTGTGACCAAGGACACTCCCACCACATAAGGGCAGTGGCTCTCAGTCACACCCATTATGATGCCCCTATGTTAACTCCGTCCCCTCGGCCATTGAATTTTGCACCTCAATGCTGCAAGGAGAAGAATGCGGGGCTGAGCGGGAGCATGCACCGTACTGCTACTCACCCCCTACTGCCCTTCTCATGCCCTGATTACCCCCCCACTCTACCACACTGCCCCTCCTTAGCCCCCTACTCACCCACACTGCCCCTGCTTACCCCCCCACTCACCCGCACTGCCCCTGCTCACCCCTCTTACCCCCCCACATGCCCTCACTCCCCACACTGCCCCTGCTCATGCCCCCACTCTGTCCCTGCTTACCCCTCTCACCTCCCCCATATGCCCCACTCACCCACACTGCTCCTGCTTATATACTGAGGATCTGTGTCAGTTCCTCAGAGAGTGGCCAAGGATAGGGGGGGGACACGGAGAGTTAGGGGAAAAAAAAACAGATACAGGATAGAGAGCCCAGAGGGGAGAGATGGCTGACGCCCCATCATCATAAAGCCTGCCCCAATCGTGATGTCACCCCCCACCCGATGCGACAGCATTGTGCTCCCATCTAGTGACAACATAAAAGCAAGTCACTGATCGGGGCTGATGGGTGTTATACAGTAGTATGTGGGCTGCTGGGGTTTGTGTGCCAGGACTGCTTTTTGGCCCTGGCAACGGAACCCCATAGTAACCCCAAGAAAATAACCCCACTCCCTCTGACGTAGTCCAGGTTCGAGTGTCCCACGATGTCCAATCCAGATCCAATATCATCTGATTGGTTTGCCAGATGGCAAACCGATCAGATGATCAATATCAGGCTCAACAACCTGAATCAGCTAAAGCCAGCTATTTCAAACGGTCAGCTGATCATTTGAAATAGCCGCAGGAAAGCCAGCGGTGACGAGACTTCACCGCCGGCTTTCCCACCAGCTATTTCAATCGAACAGCTGATGTATTAGCTGTTCATTTGAAATAGCCATCGGCTCGCTTCCAGGAATGGGAGCGGCCAGGAGTTTGAGGAAGATAGTTGCATTCTAAATAAATATTACAATCTATATGTTTGCACTATGAATGGGGAACCCTGAAAAATTTCTTGCACAGGGGCCCACTACAGTCTGTGTCCGCCCCTGTGCAAAACTGATATAGACATACCCCAAGCGACTTGCAGCTGTAATCGTAGCAAAAGGTGACGCTACAAAGTATTAACTCCAGGGGGCTGAATAATATTGCACGCCCCACTTTTCAGTTTTTTATTTGTTAAAAAAGTGTAAAATATCCAATAATTTTTTTTCCACTTCATGATTGTGTCCCACTTGTTGATTCTTCACAAAACATTTAGAATTTATCTTTATGTTTGAAGTCTGAAATGTGGCAAAAGGTTGAAAAGCTCAAGTGGGCCGAATACTTTCACAAATATGCAATGTGCCTAGGAATTCACTGTGTTGAGCGCTTTAGCCGGCTGCCCGCACTGTTTTCTTAGACTGGTCTCCCTGAGATAAGTGATTGCTTCGTGTTGTTGGAATACTTTCTCAAGGCACTATATATGTTTGTATATTGGCTGCATGGCACACTTGTGCACCTACACATTAAGTTAATACTAAAGGTGTTTAAGCCCTATTTGTTATATACATTATGTTTATTTTTTATTTTGATAATCATATACTGGTATATCTAATAATAATAATAATAATAATAACAAATCTTTAGTTATATAGCGCCAACATATTCCGCAGCGCTTTACAATACAGTGGGTAATAGATGAAAATACACAGTATAGTGCAGTAAGAAAATACACAATACAGTAATTCCAGAAGAGAAAGAAGACAGTACAATAATAGGAAACAATACAATAAGCATAAAATCAATGTAAAAAATACAATACAATAGATAAAGCAAAAAAAATAAGGGTGACCCTGCTCACGAGCTTCCAATCTACAACGAGATAGGGGTTACACAAAGTGCAGGGGCTTATAGCACTGATGGTCCAGGCATCTTGAGGAAATGGGGGATAGAAATAAAGCTACATGAATGGTCACCAGACAATCTGTGTAGAGATTTTGGGTTTGGTGGAATTTGAAGAAGAGTTATGTCCAGAGATAGTGAATGGGCTATATACAGTACAAAGGAATTTTGTTAGGGAGTATGATAGGCCGTCTTTAAAAGATGTGTTTTTAGGGAGCATCTGAAGCTATGCAAGTTGTAGATGGTCCTGATTTCTTGGGGTAGAGCATTCCAGAGAATTAGTGCGGCTCGGGAGAAGTCTTGGAGTTGGGAGTGGGAGGATCGGATTAGTGCAGATGTTAGTTATATCTTTTAATACAGATCTCAGAATGATGTTTTGTTAATTAACCCATCTGGGATCAAAATAAAGCATTTATAGAAAGATTCAAATTGTATATGTAACGGTGATAAATAGACACAGGAGCAACTTTTGTCTTTTAAATGATGTGACATAATATTTATTTGTGAAACAAGTCCTTAAAAGGGTTGTATGTACTTACGTCTGCATCAAGAGGAGAGGGGTGCTAATGAAGTTCTATCAGCACATTGCTGCCAGAAATTGTGCATGATTGGCATATGTCTGTGAAATATTCCATTCATTGGGATGAAGAAATGTCATCAGTACTGCCCACCTTCTGTTGCAGAAGACAGTGGTGCCGCACAATCCCTTTAACCGTCTTTGTCATGCTCCTATAATGACCGGAGGTCCTATTAAGATCCAGTGAGTCACAGACTGAGACAGAGGCAGAAATAAACAACAGTATTTTTTTACTGATATGGGGATCAAAGTATGGTTCAGTATAGAATGTATAAGTATCAAAATCCCCTTAAAATATAACCGATAACAGTTTCACACACTCAGCGTTAGCCGACATCAATGCACCGATCTCAGAGTTCCCAGGGTATGTAAATCACACTCAGAACCAGGAGCAAATTTACCTACACGTTAGACTTATCAAGGATTTAACTTAACTAAAGGCTATGTACATCAACTGTGGGCGATCTTATGGGACCTCTGAGATGGCACACTGAGTATAACTTATCACAACTAATAACAATACATTACACTATGCCAATGCTGGCTATACACTTAGCACAGGGATACCCGGGTATCTCAAAACTATGGCACCATAAATCTCAAATGTAGCTTTACACCGGTGTATATTCCACGTGGGCTGCAGCAAGTCCAGAAAAAGTAAAAAGAAAAAAAAACCTTTTGCGCAAAAGAAAAACGTATTGTAAAACAGCAGAATTTGGCAGCTTACCAGCCAGTGCCAGATTCACATGTCCAGCACTTTAGTTCTGTTAGCTTGGGGTGCAATCTGTGGAGCACTCTTTTCCAGGGCTTGTCAGGACCTTGTCAAGATCCTCCCAATGTGGATGGCACCGGACGCCGGCTCTCCTTTCGCAGTCACTCACGGCCTTCCTGGACGCCAATCACTCGCTCCATCAGGGGGAACATCTCCTCAGCCTCTCCTCAGATGCTGGACACTTGCTCAGTTCAAGATAAAGTGTTTAGTCCACACAACAGGGCTTGCAAACAACTTTAAAGGCCCATATAGCTTGCACTGGCTCTGCTGTAATCCTTACACTAGTAATGGCCACCGCAGAGAGAGATCAACCACAACAGGAGCAACTGACAGAACCGTCACCCGGCAACCAGCGATCGTGCTTTCACTTTCCTAGACACAGAGCAGTCACCATGGCAACCAGAGACTGTTTTCTCTTTCCTGGGCCACTACAAAATGGCAGTCTGCTTGGTTTTAGCAGCTTATTAGTTTACCCTCTTACATGCCACCCCACTAGAGGTTGGCGTCCTCGACATACCTCCCCACTCAAAGTCGTCCTGTGCATACCGCTGAGGGGGTATTCCTGCTGTAGTTCGAGTGGTTCTCCGAAGGCCCACCCCAACGCACTCTGTCCCCGAGGGGGCAGGAGTTCCTTCAGAGGTGTCATCAGAGGAAAGGCGTGACGCTGCTCCTTCCTGAAGTGCGACACCCCATGACCCATCATTCATGTCAGTTGGCTGACCTAAGCCACCCTCGGAAGGACATACCACAGGCTCAACACTCTCTCCACACAGGAGCAGATCATTCACAGGGGGCAGATAAACAGGCGCAGAGGAGGGCTCATCATCAAACACAAAAGCACCAGGAGTACCCGCCCCTTGGGGCACAGCCTCTAGTTCTGTGGAAATGGGAGCTGCATCCTCAAACCAGCACCGTTGTAGCATGTTACGGTGAAGATTACGAGTGGGCCCCCCTGACCCCACCGGCTCAACCTCATAGACTGGAATATCAGAGTTCACCCGTCTCTTTATCAGGTATGGTGTCGCCTCCCACCGGTCGCTCAGTTTCCCTGTCGGCCGTTTAACCCTCACCAACACTCTATCCCCCGGGAAGAAAGGTTCCGTCTGCACAGGCCGCGTGTCCCTATGAGACACCTGACTGAGTCGATTTCCCACCACCTGATGCACCACTCTCAGTCGCCGCCGATGTTCTCGAACCCATTCAGATGCAGTCCGAGGGGAATCAGAGGAGGGATCTGGCATATTCAAATCTTCAATATCCCTCCCGGGTCTCCCAAACATCAACATGTGTGGCGAATAGCCCGTAGTGCTGTGCACTCGATTGTTATAGGCCCACATTAGTTCAGGGAGGTACTCAGGCCAGCGGGCCTGCTGCCCGTCCTCTAATGTTCTCAACATCTGTATCAAGGTACGATTGAAACGCTCACAGGCCCCATTTCCTTGGGGATGGTAAGGTGTCGTTCTCGAATGTGCTATACCATACAACCGGCGCAGCTCCTCCATTAGCGTCCCCTGAAAACATGCCCCTGATCTGAGTGTATTCTTTGCGGACACCCAAACACTTGGAGAAAATGACGACACACGGCCTTAGCTGCCGACTCTGCTGTCTGATCTCTCGTCGGCACCGCCACAGCATATTTAGTGAAGTGGTCTGTCATCACCAAGCAATAGGAGCACCCCGACGTTGAGTACCCTATCAAGACATAATCAATCATGAGCAATTCCAAGGGGGCAGACGTTTTAATTGTTTGCGTAGGGGCCCGCTGCTCAGGGCTCTTACTGAGCCCACAGACCCGACATTGCCGACACGCCTCCGCTACCATCCCTCCCAGGTCAGGGCAATAGAGGACTCGCTGTAGCCACTGGAGTGTCTTTTCACTACCAAAATGGGCTCCTTTCTCATGTGCTTCGCGGGCGACCACTGGACCCATCCCCACAGGGATTACCAGTTGGTACCGGTGCTGCAGCTCAGATGGCAGATAGACCTTACGATACAAAAGACCCTGTTCCACACACAACTTTTCCCACTGTCGCAATAGTTTAATTCCTTCTGCGGATAGTTGGGCCTTGTCCTCTGCACTCGGCCAAATCCCATTTTGTACCCAGGTGCGCACTCGCGAGATGTCAGGGCACTCGTTCTGATCTTTTGCCCAATCTGTTGGCGTTTTTCCCAGGACACACGGCATCCCTGATGCCACCCCACTTGAATGTACCACACTGCGGAAGATAGGCATCTGCCCCAAGTCAGGGGTCTCTGTGTCCTCGAGCTGGTCATCAATGCTTTCTCCCCCAAACCCAAGGGGTACCCTTGACAGTGCATCCGCATTTCCGTTTTCTCGCCCAGAGCGGAACTTAATCTGATAGTTAAACTTAGCAAGGCGGGCGACCCACCGCTGCTCCAACGCTCCCAGTTTCGCATTCTCTAAGTGAGCAAGAGGGTTATTATCGGTCATGACCAGTACCTCAGCTCCTGTTAGATACTCAGCAAAGCGCTCCGTCATTGCCCACACCAGGGCCAGCAGCTCTAGGCGAAACGAACTATAGTTAGCCGGATTGCGCTCAGTGTCCCTTAAAGACCTGCTGCCATAGGCGATAACCCGCTCCCGGCCATCCTGAATTTGGGCCAGTACCGCCCCCAACCCGTGAAGACTACCGTCAGTGTACAACAGGAAAGGGGTATCAAACCGGGCATATGCCAACAACGGGGCACTCGTTAGGGCAGTTTTTACCTCATCAAAAGCCTTTTGCTGCTGAGGCCCCCATTGAATAGGGCGGTTGCGAGGACCAAGTGCCGTCCCTCTTAAAAGTTCATTCAGGGGACCCACTACTTGTGAAAATCTGGGCACAAATCGTCGATAGTACCCCGCCAATCCCAAGAAAGCCCGAACCTCCCGCAGCGTCTGGGGAGGTGGCCACTCCTGTACCGCTAAGATCTTACTGGCTGAGGGTAACACCCGTCGGGAGTCACCACATGGCCTAGATACTCTATGCGACTCTTGAACAGTTGACATTTCTTCGGTTTTATTTTCAATCCATGACGGCTGAGCCGTTGGAGCACTTGGCGTAACTTCTCAAGATGATCTTCAAATGATGTCCCGAACACCACGATGTCATCTAGATATATCAGTACCGATTCGAAATTCATGTCGCCTAAACAGTGTTCCATAAGGCGTTGAAAGGTCCCCGGGGCATTACTAAGTCCGAACGGCATCCGATTGAATTCGTAGAGCCCCATTGGCAGAATAAATGCTGTCTTTGCCCGATCTTTCTCAGCCATTGGTACCTGCCAATATCCGCTCGCCAAGTCCAACGTTGAGAAGTATTTGGCCCGTCCTAATGCAGACAGGGACTCCTCAATCCGAGGCAACGGGTATGCGTCTCGCACCGTGTGCGCATTTAATTTCCGATAATCCACACAAAATCGGAGGGTCCCATCCTTTTTTCGCACCAGGACCACAGGGGCAGCCCAGGGACTTTGGCTCTCTCGTATCACTTGATTGTCCAGCATACTGGCCACCATGCCCTTCACCTCTTGATAAAGTGTCGGGGGAATCTGACGATAACGTTCTCTAATGGGAGGGATGTCCCCCGTGGGAATCTCATGCTCAATCGTCGGAGAGCACCCGAAGTCTTCTTCATGTCGCGAGAAGGCCTCTTCATGTTCCCACACGACCCTCTCCAACTGCTCTAGTTGCACGGAAGTCAGTTTCTCCCGATCCACTCCCATCTGATCCATGATCACACGACCATTCCAGTCTTCAGTAGGAGATTCAGCCCCCCTACTTCGACCGCATATGTCCAGGATAACTGTGGGTCTGGCCGCAATTCAAACACCGCCGTATCAGGCATCTTCCCTCTGGCACGAACAGTTCAGCCAGGATGGTCCCAGCAGGAATGGTAATAGCCTCCTCCAACACGTTAATGCATCTGACTGGCACCCGTCCATTCTTCACAATCGCCAAAGACCGGGCCACATGCACCTTGGTAAAAGAGGACTTCTCTGGGGCTGGCTCAAGTAATACCTCAAGTCCATTCAGCCTCTGCGCCGCCCCCACTGGCAACATTAAGAGTTCCTCCTGTCGAGGTGCCAGTGAAATCGTGGTCCGTGATGGCACTTGGACTAGGCCCACCCGGCCCCCTGGGACTGCACTTTTCAGCAGGTCACAGTTCAACACTAGGCGGTGTAACATTCTCTGAGTTGGTCGGTGACTTGTAGCATGAGTCCAGTATCGGGGTCCCTCGCGGGCATACATCTGATGATTTAGATCTCGCAGAATGTTCATTCCAAGTGTCACCTCCATCCCTCTTCTAGGGGGGTGGTCCACCAGCACTACCCCTTTCTGACCCAGCTCTTGACCAAACATTTTCAGCCTCATCCACACGATCCCTTTCACCGTCAGCTGGCCATTGTTAGCGGCGGTAAGTCTTATCATTCGGCCATCTTCGGGGACCACTAGTTGACTGAAGTATTCCTCGAACACTTCTAGAGGCATAATGGTGCATTCAGATCCCGTGTCAACCAAACAACTCATCTTCCGCCCTTCAAATTCTGCTTCTAAAACTGGACTGCATGCGAACAAATCTTGCTCCTCCCGTTGAGGGCTTTGTGGGGGGTAGGCCGCTGCGATTTGCCCCCTCAAGGCAGCGGCTGGGAGTTTTAACATCGGCGAAGGAGACTCGGGGACTGTGGACATCCGGCAGTATCGTGAGATGTGTCCCTGGCGCCCACACCTCCAGCAGGTGACTGCTCTTCGTGGACGGGGGCTCGAGTCATTCAAAGAGGACGGTCTGGCTGTCGGTGGAACCACCATCCCAGAGGGTGTGGCTGGAGGCCTTTCCAGGGGAGTAGGAGACGACCCAGCTCTGATCTTAGACACTTCCAGCTTCAACTCCTTCAACTCGGCACGCAGAGCTTGCACAACGTCTACCAGTCCCTCCGCTCCTGATACTGGCATTTGGCCTTTTTCCATCCGTGTACTGTCCACAGCCCCTTGAACTACCAGGGTGGACTCCGCCTCCCTTTCCACCGCGGCCTGGTAAATCTGCCAAAAAGATATTTCTGGGGTAGCCCGGGCCACCTCCAACAGTTTATCCCGAAGGGGCCTATTGGCTAGTCCTGTGATGAATTGGTCCCGGAGCAAGCGGTCTACCTCCCGGAACGCTCCCATGGCCCCTGGGTCTAGTCGCTGCACTTCGTTCAATGTCTCCTGTAGCGTATTAGAGTACTGCATCAGAGACTCACTTTCCTTTTGAGGGCGATTAAAAAAAAAAGATCGAAGCTGGGTCACACGGGCCCGGCCTCCCAAACTCCCCTCTAACAGTACCAAAATTTTCTCTAACGTACTCCTCTCAGCCTCAGGTCGTACCATCACCATCCGCCTAGCATCGCCCTCTAGTGCATTTAATGCCAGTTCTGCTCGTACTGCGGGACCCAGATTACACATCCGCAGAATACTCCGGACCCTCTCAGCCCAATCCTGCAACGCCATGTTATGCCCGTCGTACTTCGGCATGTGCTGGAGTAAAGCTCCTACCGGCACATACCCTCCCACATTCGCCGCGGCTGCCAAAGGATCTGCACCCAGCAGCATGGCTGCTGGTGTGGTGGGGTCATTTCTTCCCTCGCCGCCTCCATCCATGACAAACACTGGATCCTGCCGACTACGCCAAAATATAATGACCGGAGGTCCTATTAAGATCCAGTGAGTCACAGACTGAGACAGATTAGCAAATAGAAAAACAAGCGGTGTCAGAGGATTGGAGCGCTAAAGAAACCACGGGTTGGTGATTAGATTACCGATAATTTATTGCACGAACAGCAGGGGTCCAGTATGCCACAACGCGTTTCGACGCACAGATGCGTCTTTCTCAAGTGGATGAGGGATCCCTGATTACCTCTTTCTTATAAACCTACCCCCCACCCCAGATTGGATAATGGTTGTGACAGATTACAAAAGCTTGTTACTAGTAACTGTTTCACTGCTGCCCATTATATATCTATATATAAAAACACATAATAATCCAAAACATATAAAAATCACAATCGAGAGCCTGATAAAAACTTATTACAATGGCATGTAATACAATATATATAAAAAAACAGTCATAATAAAACCATAAAAATGAAATCATAGGAGATCATGTACCTAATCTTTTGGCACCTATACTACTATATCTGGTTTCACTGTCCACATTAAACCAAGGAAATTTCTCTTGTTTTCGCTGACGAGTTTTTTGACAACTTTTTTGACATTTTTTGACAAGTTTGACAAGTTTCTTTGACTAGTTTTTAGCCAAGTTTTTAGCCAAGTTTTTAGCCAAGTATTTTAGACAAGTTTCTTTGACAAATTTTTAGCCAAGTTTCTTTGACAGGTTTTCAGCTAAGTTTTTAGACAAGTTTCTTAGACAAGTTTTTAGCCAAGTTTCTTAGACAAGTATTTAGACAAGTTTTTAGCCAAATTTTTAGACAAGTTTTTTAGACAAGTTTCTTTGACAAGTTTTTAGCCAAGTTTTTAGCCAAGTTTCTTAGACAAGTTTCTTAGACAAGTTTCTTAGACAAGTTTTTAGCCAGGTTATTTAGACAAGTTTTTAGACAAATTTCTTTGACAAGTTTTTAGCCAAGTTTTTAGCCAAGTTTTTTAGACAAGTTTTTTAGCCAAGTTTCTTAGACAAGTTTTTAGACAAGTTTCTTAGACAAGTATTTAGCCAAGTTTCTTAGACAAGTATTTAGACAAATTTTTAGCCAAATTTTTAGACAAGTTTTTTAGACAAGTTTTTAGACAAGTTTTTAGCCAAGTTTTTAGCCAAGTTTCTTAGACAAGTATTTAGACAAGTTTTTAGCCAGGTTTTTAGACAAGTTTCTTTGACAAGTATTTAGCCAAGTTTTTAGACAAGTTTTTAGCCAAGTTTCTTAGACAAGTTATTAGACAAGTTTTTAGCCAAATTTTTAGACAAGTTTCTTAGACAAGTATTTAGCCAAGTTTTTAGACAAGTTTTTTAGACAAGTTTTTTGGCAAGTTTTATTGGCAAATTTTTAGACATGTTTTTTAGACAAGTTTTTTGGCAAGTTTTATTGGCAAGTTTTTAGCCAAATTTTTAGACAAGTTTTTTAGACAAGTTTTTAGACAAGTTTTTAGCCAAGTTTTTAGCCAAGTTTCTTAGACAAGTATTTAGACAAGTTTTTAGCCAGGTTTTTAGACAAGTTTCTTTGACAAGTATTTAGCCAAGTTTTTAGCCAAGTTTTTAGCCAAGTTTCTTAGACAAGTTATTAGACAAGTTTTTAGCCAAATTTTTAGACAAGTTTCTCAGACAAGTATTTAGCAATGCAGTGTGGCGCAATATCTGTTTTTTCTTTTAATTACAGACTGAGACAGAGGCAGAAATAAACAACAGTATTTTTTTACTGATATGGGGATCAAAGTATGGTTCAGTATAGAATGTATAAGTATCAAAATCCCCTTAAAATATAACCGATAACAGTTTCACACACTCAGCGTTAGCCGACATCAATGCACCGATCTCAGAGTTCCCAGGGTATGTAAATCACACTCAGAACCAGGAGCAAATTTACCTACACGTTAGACTTATCAAGGATTTAACTTAACTAAAGGCTATGTACATCAACTGTGGGCGATCTTATGGGACCTCTGAGATGGCACACTGAGTATAACTTATCACAACTAATAACAATACATTACACTATGCCAATGCTGGCTATACACTTAGCACAGGGATACCCGGGTATCTCAAAACTATGGCACCATAAATCTCAAATGTAGCTTTACACCGGTGTATATTCCACGTGGGCTGCAGCAAGTCCAGAAAAAGTAAAAAGAAAAAAAAACCTTTTGCGCAAAAGAAAAACGTATTGTAAAACAGCAGAATTTGGCAGCTTACCAGCCAGTGCCAGATTCACATGTCCAGCACTTTAGTTCTGTTAGCTTGGGGTGCAATCTGTGGAGCACTCTTTTCCAGGGCTTGTCAGGACCTTGTCAAGATCCTCCCAATGTGGATGGCACCGGACGCCGGCTCTCCTTTCGCAGTCACTCACGGCCTTCCTGGACGCCAATCACTCGCTCCATCAGGGGGAACATCTCCTCAGCCTCTCCTCAGATGCTGGACACTTGCTCAGTTCAAGATAAAGTGTTTAGTCCACACAACAGGGCTTGCAAACAACTTTAAAGGCCCATATAGCTTGCACTGGCTCTGCTGTAATCCTTACACTAGTAATGGCCACCGCAGAGAGAGATCAACCACAACAGGAGCAACTGACAGAACCGTCACCCGGCAACCAGCGATCGTGCTTTCACTTTCCTAGACACAGAGCAGTCACCATGGCAACCAGAGACTGTTTTCTCTTTCCTGGGCCACTACAAAATGGCAGTCTGCTTGGTTTTAGCAGCTTATTAGTTTACCCTCTTACACTCCAAAACATCTAGAATACAAAAATTGGTGAACTTTGCAAAAATGTCTTGAACAAAAAAGCAACAGACAAGACTGAAGTCATACTGTCTTCCATCTTATTCTATTGGTAATGCACAAAGGGTAAATTAGTAAGGTATAGGGGACAAACGGAAGACTATATGACCACAGGACCTGACTGCATAGTGTGTTTTGTCTACAAGCATAGTGTTCACTGCTGAGTGTTCACCTTATTCACATCAGGAGAGGGGAAGTTGGTTACTTCACCAATAAGTGGATTTGCAATACTATACAACACAGTTCATTGATTATAGAGTATAGAATGAAAGGATGCACTCACCACAGGCGGACATGAAATCTTTATTCTTGGTTACACACAGGTGACATGCGGGTGGGCTGCAAGGTGCAGGCTATGTCCACTGGGACAACATACGTGCGTTGCCCCAGTGGATGTAGCCTGCACCTTGCAGCCCACCCACATGTCACCTGTGTGTAACCAAGAATAAAGATTTCATGTCCGCCTGTGGTGAGTGCATCCTTTCATTCTATACTCTATAATTTGATAGGTCATTGACTTCAATGTAACAATAAACATTCTAAACATCTTATCTATAAAACCCGAAGGCCACTTCCAGTCTATCCGCTCAACTTCCGTGATGGCCTGCGCCCTGTGACAAAGACCGGAATCGGAAGTAGCAGACCCACGAGCGGTGAGCGCTACGCGCTCACCGCGAGCCGCTGTCAAAATGGCACAGCGCCTCGCAGTGGGCGCTAAAGCGCCACCACTCGCCGTTATCCCGCCACCGGCCCTGCACAGAGCCCCGTGTGCGCCCACCCACATCCGGCCCACAGCCCCCGCTGCCCCATCACCCCCCTGCCTGTCACCATAGCCATCCTCCACTGCTCCCCCCCCGCTGCCCCATCAGCCCCCTGCCTGTCACCATAGCCATCCTCCACTGCCTCCCCCCCGCTGCCCCATCAGCCCCCTGCCTGTCACCATAGCCATCCTCCACTGCCTCCCCCCCGCTGCCCCATCAGCCCCCTGCCTGTCACCATAGCCATCCTCCACTGCCTCCCCCCCGCTGCCCCATCAGCCCCCTGCCTGTCACCATAGCCGCCCTCCACTGTCCGGGCACCCCCAGCCTATCACCACTGCCCCTCCGCTCCCCGATCGCCCCCCCCCCCCCTTACCACAGCTCCCTCCAGCCACCTGCCATCTCTCTTCATCCTGCTTGAGGACCTTTGATGACGTCACGATGATGGGTGGAGTCACAGATCACATGACCGTGACGTCATCAAAGGTCCTGTCCCGATCTAACCTCCTCTGCCTATTCATCCCCCTGCGCTGCACACTGACCCACGATCTGCTCCCTCACCCCCCGCTCTGCCCACTGACCCCCACTCTGACCCTGCTCTGCTCTGCCCACCCACCCCCACTCTGACCACTGACCCACACTCTGCCCCTGACCCTGCCCACTCACCCCCACTCTGACCACTGACCCTCACTCTGCCCACTCACCCCCCAACTCTGCCCACTCACCCCCAACTCTGCCCCCCTCACCCCCTCTCTGCCCCCCTCACCCCCACTCTGCACACTGACCCCCACTCTGTCCCTGCTCTGCCCACTGACCCCCACTCTGACCACTGACCCCCACTCTGACCACTGACCCCCACTCTGCCCACTCACCCCCAAACTCTGCCCACTCACCCCCCTACTCTTCCCCCTGAACCCCTCTCTGCCCCCTCACCCCCACTCTGCACACTGACCCTCTCTCTGCCCCTGACCCTGCTCTGCCCACTCACCCCCACTCTGACCACTGACCCCCACTCTGACCACTCACCCCCAAACTCTGCCCACTCACCCCCTCTCTGCCCCCTCACCCACTCTGCCCACTCACCCTGCTCTGCCCACTCATCCTGCTCTGCCCACTCACCCCCACTCTCTTGCCCACTCACCCCCTCTCTGCCCACTCACCCCTCTCTGCCCACTGACCATGCTCTGCCCACTCACCCTGCTCGGCCCATTGACCCCTCACACTGGCCACTCATCCTGCTCTGCCCACTCACCCCTCACTGCCCACTGACCCCTCACACTGACCCTGCTCTGCCCACTGACCATCCTCTCCCCACTGACCCCTCACTGACCCTGCTCTGCCCACTCGCCCTGCTCAGCCCACTGACCCCTCACACTGCCCACTGACTCTCCACTGCCCACTGAACATGCTCTGCCCACTGACCCCTCAATGCCCACTCACCCTGCTCTGCCCACTGACCCTGCTCTGCTCACTGACCACTCACACTGCCCACTCACCCTGCTCTGCCCACTGACCCCTCACACGCCCCACTGACCCTGCTCTGCTCACTGACCACTCACACTGCCCACTCACCCTGCTCTGCCCACTGACCCCTCACATGCCCCACTGACCCTGCTCTGCCCTCTCACCCCTCACACTGACCCTGCTCTGCCCACTGACCCCTCACACTGCCCACTGACCCCTCACACTGCCCACTCACGCTTCACACTGCCCACTGAACATGCTTTGCCCACTTACCCCTCACACTGCCCACTGACCATGCTTTGCCCACTGACCCCTCACACTGCCTACTGACCCTGCTCTGCTCATTTACTCCCGCTCTGCACACTCACCCCCGCTCTGCCCACTCGCCCCTGCTTTTACCACTCACCCTGCCCACTGACCACCCTCTGTTCACTCACCCCCCGCTCTGCCCTTTCACCATGCCCACTGACCCCTGCTCTGCCAACTGACCGTGCCCACTCACCCATGCTCTACCCACTGACCCTTCTCTGCCCACTCAGTGCCCACTGACCCCTGCTCTGCCCACTGACTGTGCCCAATAACCCTTGCTATGCCCACTCAACCCTGCTCTGCTCACTCACCCCCGCTCTGCCCGCTGACCCCTGCTCTGCTCACTGACTGTGCCCACTCACCCCTGCTCTGCCCACTGATTTTTCCCACTAACCCCTGCTGTGCCTACTGACTGCCCACTGACCCCTGCTCTGCCCAATCACTCTGCCCACTAACCCCTGCTCTGACCACTGACCCCCGCTATTACCCTGCTCTGACCACTGACGCCCCAATCCTTCTCACTGACCCTGCTCTGCCCATTCACCCACCACTCTGCCCACTCACCCCCGCTCTGCCCACTGACCCTGCTCTGCCTACTTACCCCCCCCCCCCCCTCTGGCTACTGACCATGCCCACTGACCCCAGCTCTGCCCACTGACCCCAGCTCTGCCCACAGACCCCAGCTCTGCCTACTGACCCTGCTCTGACTACTGATTATGCCCACTGACCCCTGCTCTGCCCAATGACTCTGCCCACTAACCCCTGCTCTTCCCACTCATCCCCCACTCTGCCCACTGACCCCGCTTTGCCCACTCACCCCCAGCAGATCGGTTTCCCAGCCAACGACAGGTCCTGTCCTGCCACCTACAAGACGGGTGGAGCAAGCCGCCGCAGGGTAAGTATCCTCACTCAGATTTTTTTTATTTTTATTATCACCATGAAGGAGCGGGGGAGGGGGGTGTGCAGCCCCAGAGGGAGGGGGTGCCGCAGAGACTGGAGGCCCAGAGGGACGGGTGCCGCGCGGAGCGGAGGGGGTCAGGAGGAGCGCCTCCATCCTGCCCCCCCTATCCATCCTGCCCCCCCTATCCATCCTGCCCCCCCTATCCATCCTGCCACCCCCTATCCATCCTGCCACCCCCAACACCATCCTGACACCCCCAACACCATCCTGCCCCCCCGACTCCATCCCGCACCCCCACCACCATTCTCACCCCCCGCCAACATCCTGCCCCGCCGCCTACATCCTCCCCCCTCCCCCACCACCATCCTGCCCTGCCGTCTCCATCCTGCCCTGCCGTCTCCATCCTGTCCCCCCTTCCCGCTACATCCTGACCCGCTCGCTCCATCCTGCCCCACTCGCTCCATTCTGCCCCCCCAACACAATCCTGCCCCCCCTCCCCTCCTCAGCTGATCGCTTGCCCAGGCAACTACAGGTCCTAAAGGCCTGTAGGACCTACAAGGCGGGGGTGGAGCGAGCCGCCGGACAGGTGAGTATCCTCACTGAGGATTTTTTTATTTTTACTGTGGACGACCGGGGGCCAGGAGGAGTGGGGGACCGCGGTCACCGCAGTATTGCCATATACCATAGTGCTGCTATACATGTGCTATAATGTACTGCCATATACCATAGTGCTGCTATACATGTACTGTAATGTACCGCCATATACTTTAGTGCTGCTATACATTTACTATAATCTACCGCCATATACTATAGTGCTGCTATACATGTACTGTAATGTACCGCCATATACCATAGTGCTGCTATACATGTGCTCTAATTACCACCATATACCATCGTACTGCTATATATATATCTTATAGATAAAACTCGAAGGCCACTTCCCGCCAATCCGCTCAACTTCCGTGATGGCCTGCGCCCTGTGTCAAAGACCGGAACCGGAAGTACCAGACTCACGAGCGGTGAGCGCTATTCACGAGCGGTGAGCGCATAGCGCTCACCGTGAGCCGCTGTCAAAATGGCACAGCGCCTCGCGGTGGGCGCTAAAGCGCCACCACTCCCCCTTATCCCGCCACCGTCCCTGCACAGAGCCCCGTCTGCGCCCACCCACATCCGGCCCACAGCCCTGCAGCTCACCACCCACTCTCCATCAGGGACCGCCATCCCGCCACTGGCTCCGCACACAGCCTGGTGTGCGCCCACCAACATGCGGGAAACGGCCCGGACCGGCCCACACTCCGGTGTGCGGCCTCCGCTGGCACCGCTCCCAGTCCTGCCGCTCTCTCCACACACCCGGTGACTCTCCTCCATCACGGAGCTAGCCCCGCCCGCACTCCGGGGCCGCCCTCCGGAACCGCCGACAGCCCAGTGAGTGTTCAGCCCTCCAGCCTCCGTTCTCCTCTGCCCCCCCAGCCTCCGCTCTCCTCTGCCCCCCAGCCTCCGCTCTCCTCTGCCCCCCAGCCTCCGCCCCCTCCCTCCTCTGACCCCTCCCTCCTCTAACCCCTCCAGTTTCTGCCTCCTCCGTCCTCTGCCTCCTCCCTCCTCTGCCCCCTCCAGCCTCTGCCCCCTCCAGCCTGTGCTGCACTCACTGCTGACCACTGAGCCACCGCACTTTCTGCTGACCATTGAGCCACCGCACTCACTGCTGACCACTGAGCCACCCCACTCACTGCTGACCACTGAGCCACCCCACTCACTGCTGACCACTGAGCCACCCCACTCACTGCTGACCACTGAGCCACCCCACTCACTGCTGACCACTGAGCCACCCCACTCACTGCTGACCACTGAGCCACCCCACTCACTGCTGACCACTGAGCCACCGCACTCACTGCTAACCACTGAGCCACGGCACTCACTGCTGACCACTGAGCCACCGTATACTCTGCTAACCACTGAGCCGCCTGTATACACACAATTAATTTCACAGCACTCCCCTATTACTAAATAAACTCTATATAGATTCTAGACTACCCGATTCTTTAGAATCGGGCCACCATCTAGTTATAATATATTCATGTTCAATAGAGAGACAGAACAAGATGTGATTTAGGAAATATAACTATCTGTATCATTAGTCTATTTGCTGTGATAACCAGGTGTTTGTTTTTTTAATGGTTGTAAAACGGTAGTTGGAAAAATAATTGAAAATCATTTAAGATTTTAGCATATGCTAGATTGCAATGAACAATTGTTAAATAGAGGCCGAATGATATTGACTTTCATAAGCTGAAACAACTACTAATATATTACTGTAATTAGCTCTAAGATAAGATATAGCAATCAGCAGTATTTCAGGTGTACCCTGTACTAAACTGGTCATAACCATGAGATTTGATGTAGCCAATCAATGAACTACTTTTGATCCTCTGACTGTACTTTTGGCCAGTGCCACTACAAAAATATATAAAAGAGAATTGGCAGATGTAATTGTATAGTAGAAAAACAAAAATTGTGAACTCAAAATTTAGTTTTTTTATGTTTATAAAGAAAGGGATGTGATCAATTGTTTGCTGTCAATTTTCCCAAATCTTTGGAAGTTTAATAGAAAATATTAACAGAAAATAACATTATTTACATAGTTTTTAAAAATTTTTTATTATCAATATAGTTAATGACATGCTCCGTTTGTCTGCCAGAGTCCTAAGTACGACAAAATTTAACAATGAGAAAAGGTGATTATGTCCCTGCAAGAGTGTCCACTTTAACAGTCAGATCATCCCATAGAAGCAGAGTGTTCCCTAAGGCTGAAGGCACACTGATCCCTCCAAAATGGCGCGTTTTTGAAGAGCGATATTGATGTGAGTTTGATGCGTGTATCCGTAAAAATGAAAAAAATATTTTTCTTCCACAAAAATCTTATTTTTTTATTTTTACGGATCAAATTGTGAAGCACCTGGGGATTCAAAGTGCTCATTATGCATCTAGATTTGTTCCTTGGGGGGTCTAGTTTCCAAAATGGGGTCACTTGTTGGGGAGCTCCAATGCTGAGGCACACAGGGGCTCTCCAAACGTGACATGGTGTCCGCTAACAATTCCAATTGTTAGCGGACACCATGTCGCGTATGGAGAGCCCCTGTGTGCCTCAACATTGAAGCTCTCCCACAAGTGATCTCATTTTGGAAACTAGACCCCCCCAAGGAACAAATCCAGATGCATAATGGGGTCACTTCTGGGGAGCTCCAATGTTTAGGCACACAGGGGCTCTCCATACGCAACATGGTGTCCGCTAACAATTCCAATTGTTAGCGGACACCATGTCGCGTATGGAGAGCCCCTGTGTGCCACCAGCGCAAGAGCAACTGGAAGAGTTGGGGTACAGCACCAGAAAATGGCACCTCCAATGAATGTGCTATTTTCTGGGGTGGCTGTGGGTTGCAATTTGCAGCGTGGGGGGGCCCACAACATTTGGATCTCTCCACGATGAGGATTTCAGCCCCCCAACTGCCAAGTTGTACCTGGATGGCAACCAAGAATATGGCAAAGCTCCATGTCATTTTATTGGTAGAAGTAATAAAAGAAATGACGTGGGGCTTCACCATATTTTTGGTCCAGCCAGGTACAACTTGGCAGCTACGGACTGCCACCAACCCCCAGCTGCCTCGTTGTACCTAGCTGGCAACCAAAAATACAGCGAAGCGCATTTTAGTTTTATTTCTAGAACAAATTCTAGAAAAAAAATGACGTGGGGCTCCGCCATATTTTTGGTCCAGCCAGGTACAACTAGACAGCTGGGGGCTGCAATCCGCAGCATGGAGAGGCCCAAGCGTTCTGGGCCCCCCATGCTGCGAATTGCAGCCCGCAGCCGCCCCAGAAAATGGCGCATTCATTGAAGCGCCATTTTCTGGCGCTGTACCCATGCTCTTCCAGTTGCCCTGGTGCCGGTGGCAAACTGGGTAGTAAAGGGGTTAATGCCAGCTTTTTATTGGCAGCTGGCACTAAGCCCGAGATTCATAATATTGGGCCAATGTTAGACCCGCCATTAGGAATCTCTGATAAGTAGTCAATAAATACACACAAAGAAAAGTAATTTTATTTGAAAAAAAAAACAAACAAAATTTAGACTCCATCTTTATTAGAAAGATCCGACATAGTCCATAACGAACGTCCCACGATGCTCGATCGCCTCCGACATAGTCCACAATGAAGGTCTCACGATGCTCGATTACCTCTGCTCCAGAGATTGCAGCAAGGGATCAAGTGTCCTCTTCCTACAGTCTCTGTGGTCAGAGTTATGGTGCACTGTATGGCAATGATCTGTCATACAGTGCACCATTACTATGATCCCTGAGACTAGAAGAGGACACTTGATCCCTTGTTGCATCCATCCATCCACCCATCATCCACGCATGTACACATCCATTCGTGCACACATCCACACATGCAGTCACACATACGCACACATCCATCCATGCATGCATCCACACACGCACGCATCCATGCACCAACACATCCACGCATCCACGCACCAACACATTCACGCACCAACACATTCACGCACCAACACTTTCACGCACCAACACATCCACGCACCCACACATCCACGCACCCACACATCCACGCACCCACACATCCACGCACCCTCACATCCACGAACCCACGCATCCACACATCCACGCACCCACGCATCCATGCACCCACGCATCCACACATCCACGCACCCATGTACCCACACATCCACGCATCTACGCACCCACGCATCCACACATCTATGCATCCATGCACCCACACATCCATGCACCCACGCATCCACACATCCACGCATCTACACACCCACGCATCCACACATCCATGCATCCACGCACCCACAATCCACGCACCCACACATCCACGCACCCACACATTCAGGCACTCACGCGTCCACGCATCCACACATCCACGCACCCACACATCCACGCACCCACACATCCACGCACCCACACATCCACACACCCACGCATCCACACACCCACGCATCCACACACCCATGCATCCACGCACCCATGTACCCACACATCCACGCATTTACGCACCCACGCATCCACACATCCATGCATCCATGCACCCACACACCCACGCACCCATGCATTCACGCACCCACACATCCACGCATCCACACATCCACATACCCACACATCCACGCATCTACGCACCCACGCATCCACACATCCATGCATCCATGCACCCACACGTCCACGCACCCACTGATCCACGCACCCACACATCCACACATTCATGCACCCACACATCCACACATCCACGCACCCATGTACCCACACATCCATGCACCCACGCATCCACGCACCCACACATCCACGCATCCACACATCCACGTACCCACACATCCACGCATCTACACACCCATGCATCCACACATCCATGCATCCACGCACCCACAATCCATGCACCCACACATCCACGCACCCACACATCCACGCACCCACACATTCAGGCACCCACGCGTCCACGCATCCACACATCCACGCACCCACGCATCCACACATCCACGCACCCACACATCCACGCACCCACACATCCACACACCCACGCATCCACACACCCACGCATCCACACACCCACGCATCCACGCACCCATGTACCCACACATCCACGCATCTACGCACCCACGCATCCACACATCCATGCATCCATGCACCCACACACCCACGCACCCACTGATCCACGCACCCACACATCCACACATTCATGCACCCACACATCCACGCATCCACACACCCACACATCCACGCATCCACGTACCCACACATCTACGCACCCACACATCCATGCACCCACACATCCATGCACACACACATCCACGCATCCACACACCCACGCATCCACGTACCCACACATCCACGCATCTACGCACCCACTCATCCACACATCCATGCATCCACGCACCCACACATCCACGCACCCACACATCCACGCATCTACGTACCCACACATCCATGCACCCACACAACCACGCGTGCACACATACATCCATCCATCCATTCACACTCATCCATCCATGAACCCATCCATCCATCCATGAACCCATCCATCCATCCATGAACCCATCCATACATCCATGAACCCATCCATCCATGAACCCACTCACATTCATTCATTCATTCATACGGTACTTACCTCTGGGCGGAGCTGCACTGGAGGAGGGGCGTTCCAGCGAGGAGAGGAGGCAGAGCGGCGGCTACACCGGCGGGATCGAGGAGCGGAGAGATCGGACACGGGGATCGGGGGGTGAGGGGTGGAGGGCAGTGACAAGTGGGGGCCATCCAGAGGAGGGGGAGGCCTGAGGAGGGGGAGGGCATCCGCCCCCGCAGCCAGCAGCGCAGCGGGTGAAGCCGCACACGGTCCCGGCTGTCACAGAGATCACAGCCGGGATCACAGAGACTCGCACTATGTGATTGCACATGGCGTTTTTTTAACGCACCCATTGTTTTCTATTGATAGGTGGTGCGTACAACTCGCATGCAGTCGCAGCATGCCGCGACTGAAACTCGCTTTGCGAGTTCAGGGCTTCAAATGCGCACCAGTGTGCCCGACATTATAGAAAAACACTTGTCCTAGTAAAATGCGAGTTTATCTCGCATTGCACTCGTGCGAAGCACTGGGATCATGTCGGATGATGTGCCTTCAGCCTAAGTTAAAAGAAGACTGCTCCAGTTTCCCTATAACTGCCAGATAAGCCCCTGAAAGCCACGTTGCCCCATAACAGCTAGATTGTGAGCCCTCGCAGCCAGCGTCCTCTCTCCTTCTGTACCTGTATGCCATATGTTGTCCATGTACCTTGAACTTGTCTTTGTACACCCCTTCCACATGTAATGTGCCATGGAATTAATAATAATAATAAATAATAATAATAACAGCTATAGTACAACCAAGGCCCCACTATAACCACCTACATGCCCTGTACCCTATGGTGGCCGGTTTTCAGCAGATCTTTATCCTCTTACGTGTATTATCATTACTCAACGCATCTCAATAATCAAAAATTGCACTGACAATTTTGTAAGTTTTGTTAGTCTTATTCCTTTTTCTGTTTCACAAATGTTTAAGGAGATTTCCAGGATATAAAAAAAAATGTGCCCAAGCATAACAGGCAGGCATGTCTCACCTACCTGCCTGTTGTGCCCAGCAGCAGTCCCTGCGATTCACCCCTGGCACAGAGCGGGCACAGACCGCTCCTGCTGGGGGCAGCATGGTGGCATAAACACAGAGCAGATTGTTTTTTCCGCTATGCTCTGTGTGAAGGGGCGGAACACCCGACATCATGCTGATTTACAGCCGTTTCCCTGATTGGAGGAGCCAGCAGTCAATTAGAATGACGTCGGCTCTGATGCTTGTCGACAGAGGAGAGGAATCCTCCCATCTGTAGTTGTGACATCGGCAGAAGCCAAAAAAATCACTGTCAGAAGCTGTTTAATCTTTACATAGGGATAGTATTAGTGTTAGTACAGTGCTTTTATATCCAGTATCTGGTGGTACTGCATGGTCATGAGGCAGTATTATAATTTCTATGTTGTATTAGTGGTTATTTTGGTCTTGGTATAGGGTTTTATTAAGAAACTGAATGGTAGTAATATTCAGACACTCCTGTATATAGCAGAAGGTCTCACACAGTCTTCATTATACAGCAGGAGGCCACACACAGCCCCCAGTATTACAGCAGGAGGTCACACACAGCCTTCAGTATATAGCAGGAGGCCAGATAAAACCCCTGTATACAGCAGGAGATTACACACAGTTCTCTGTATACAGCAGGAGGCCGCACACAGTCGTCATTATATAGTAGAAGGCCGCACACGGCCCTCAATATATAGCAGGGGGCCACTTTACAACACCTGTATACAACAGGAGGTCACACACAGTCTCCTGTATACAGCAGTATTACAGCAGGAGGCCGCACAAAGTCCTCAGTATACAGCAAGAGGCCACACGCAGCTCCCAGTATTACAGGAGGACACCGCACACAGACCCAAGTATTACAACAGGACCTCACACATAGCCCCTGTATTAGAGCAGGAGCTCACACGTGGACACACATAACCTTTGTATTACACCAGTAGCCCACACATATCACCTGTATTACCCTTTAAGCCTGTGCCTCACAAAAACCTTGTATTAGAGCCTGTGTCCCACATAGCCCCTATATTGCACCTGGAGCCCATACATAACCCCTGTATTACACCATGAGCTCGCACATAGCCCCTGTATTACACTAACAGCTTGTGTCTCACATAGCCCCTCTATTAAAGCCTACACCCCACATTACCACTGTATTAGAGTCTATTCCCACACATAGAACCTTTATTACACCAGGAGCTCACATATAGCCCCTGTATTACAGCCTCTGCTCACACTTATTTTTTATATTACACCAGGAGCCCATACTTAGCTCCTGTATTACACTTGCAGCCTGTGCATCACAGCAGAGAAAAGCAAGACCTTGTTAACCCATTCTACTGTATTTTGTTATAGCTAAGAACAGTTTAATATCCTGGGCAACACCGGGGACTACAGCAAATATACATATGTACAAATATAAAGATGGTGAACTTCACTAGCCATGGAAAATATTGCAATAAGTGTAAAAAAAACTGTGGATCCTTTTGTGCTTGACTCCATTCTAGTATGCCTCCTGTGATTGGGTTAACTTTACAATATAAGCTTATGTTTTTGAGGTGATGGCCACTACCCCAGAAGAAGACAGCAGTGCCGAAACGTGCATTGGGGAAAGTGGGGCTGTGCTTGACTCACCGTGGGCCAGGTTCTCTGGTCTCAGGTGCTGGCTGTCAGTCACAGTTCAGTGCCTGGGGCTGGGGGCCCGGTGGTCAGTAAAAGGGTTAAGTAAAGTAGTAACAGAAATAAGATTGTTAGTTCGTGACGCCACCTGTAGGGGTCCGGTGATGGCACCGAAGCTGCTTGAACCTCCAGGGTGATGGGCGGCAGCGAGAAGGAACCGCTCCCTACAGGAAAAGCGGGTCCCCGGGGCTGTGAAGCTGCAACGGTGGAATAGGGCAGGTCAGTCGTTTCTGTGGGTAAAGTGATTAGTAGTAGTCCCAAAATAAATCTCAGACACGTTGCTCCTCTGAACTGGTATTTACTAGTTCTTTCACGACAGACAGATATAACAGTTCTCAATGCAGAGTAACAGACCGGGTGGTCTCTGCAGTGAATAGTGTCCCTCCAAGGCTCCACAGGTGTCCTTCTCTATCCTGACTGTCCCTTTCTCGTCGCTGCTTTTGTATACCTAGCCAGGGTACTGAGGATCCTCTGTTGGAACTCGGGCTGTTGGCCTCCGACTCACTTTAGGTCCCTGAACCTCAATGGTGGGTACCTCCTGGTACAGCTGCGGTGATGGTAAGTTGTGTATTGTGCTCCTTTAAAGCTCTCTAATCACTCCTGGTTCTGTGGTGCAGAGGTAAAGCGTCTGTACCACCTCGGAGCCGGTACTTCCGGGTTGTGGACTGGGCTCGGGTCGTCTATCACCCGTTTTCCTTCTCTCTTGGCCCCTTTCACTTCTGGGTCACCAGTGCTCGGTGCCCTCCCTGTTAGCTGTTCTTCCTGTCACGACTCGACTTCCCCTTGCTCTTGTCTCTCCAACTTTCTAACTCTCTTCTTCTCGTCCCCACTGCTATATACCTAACTCTCCTCCCACCAGGACCGGTTGCCCATTGCCCAGGAAACGGGTATCTAATTGGTCCACTGCCTCTAGGGTTGCATGTGGTACATGGAGCCTTGGGATTATCCTATTCACCACTGGGACAGAGAATACAGCACCTTCAGTCAGGGGTGCAGTACCCTCCTGTGACGCACTCTTAGTGGGGCACCACATGCTCATTATACTGTGATAATATATGATCATGGATGTGACAGCATTATTTGTTTCTTGTATGTGGTATTAATGGTAATATTAGTCATGATATAGTGGACGTTGATCAATAATAATAGGGAGCTAATATTTGTTAATCGATAACCATATAACTGTATTATTAAGAAGGATTATTTGGAAATACATGACATTAAGATAGTTTCAAAGATAATTTCTGTTAGTATATGTAAAAATCTATCAATGTCACTAGGCAATATGCTAAAGTGGGTTTAAGCAGGTCCAGATTTTGTCCTTGGGGCCACAGGAGTTTAGTTATGCCAATGTGTTTGACCTTTTACTCCAATCTCTAAAAATATCTTTAATATTCTGTCACATTAAGAATCACAGTAGGGACCTGAACTGCTAGGTCAAGTTACATTTTAAATGTAAAGTGTTTGACCGATGGTGTAACGAGAATGGGTGAGCTAGCTGATGATCGAGGGGGATGTCGATCGCACATGTCCGATTCGGACTGTTTATCGCATTGTTGTCCCGGGCACTTTCATGTCTACTGGTTACTTTCTCATAGAGAGCACAGGAGCACTCCGATGACCAAGGCTCCTGTGTATGGGAGAATCAAAATAGATGGCTGTCAGCTGAGCTATCAGCTGTATGATCACCAACCAGTGTGTGGCAAGATTAAATGGTTCAATCTGATTTCCATACTTTTGAGTGGAAATACATTTTAAATGAAACAATTATTTGTGAGAACCTTTGAACACCATGAACTTGCACATGTTAACCAATGTACTTTTATTAATCCACAGCTTGTAGCCTTTGTGCTAATTTGCTGGTTCTGACGGAGATTGCTGAGTATAGCAGGATAAATGTTTGCGAAACAAAGGTAATTTCCAGTATGTGTTTCATGCATGTGCATGCTGAATAATTTGTTTGTCTTGCTAATCTCGCCCTGATATCTTCGATGTATTGGCAGCACCATAACAAACTCACAATGAGCAATATATTGTTTTCTATTACTCACTAGTACTTATACATACACATCGAAGTTATCTAATCCAGAGTAAAGAAAGCACCCAAAGGCTATGTAAGTAATATTATCAGTGGGTGGTACTGAACATGCAGGGCTCCACTTTGGTTTGCTAAGGAAGTTAGTCAGAGCTAATGAACTTTAAACTTCATGTTACACAAGTTGAACATTCTTACCCTAACAAGCATAGTTTATATAATAGTTAATGTCACCAAACTGGATCTGAAAGCACTGAAGCAAACACTTGTTCATAAGCTTAAAACTACATGGTATGTATCCTCAGACTATATGTAGAGAAAACAGGCTGCTGTACAAGACAGAAAAATAGGTGTGCAGTCTAGTACCCCAAAGGCATAGAGTCTGCATTTTTTTAATTTTGCTTTTACTTTAAATTACGCACAGAAGAGAACAAACAATGATTATGTACAATAGATTATATTGCAAAATAAAAGTTTATCTTTAATATTTTTTTAGTTTACTGAAATGCAATGTCACTGCTATGATGTATTCCCACCTAGGATATTTGTCATTCTGATTAAGTGCAATAAATGTATCTTCTGGTTGTAATGTCCCCATCCAGGTCCCCTTCTTGTAGTAATGGGCTCATCCTTGTCTCTATCTTGTACTAATGTCCCTCGTCCTGGTCCCCTTCTTGTAGAAATGTCACCATTCTGATCCTCTTCTTGTATTCATGTCCCACATCCTGATTCCCTTCTTGAAGTAATGTCCCGCATCTTGATCCCCTCCTTGTAGTAATTTGGCCATCTCTGTCCCTTTCTTGTAGTAATTTACCCCAACCAGGTCTCCTTTTTTTAATAATGTCTCCATCTTGGTCCCTTTCCTACACTGTGTGCAGAATTATTAGGCAAGTTGTATTGTAGAGGATTATTTTTATTTTTGATCAACAACTACCGTATATACTCATGTATAAGCCGAGTTTTTCAGTCCAAAAATTGGGCTAAAAAGTCCCCCCTCGGCTTATACGCGAGTCATCGGTATACAGGCGCCCCCCCATGGGTATACAGGCCCCCCCCCTTGCTGCCGCAAACCTGTAAAGTAATAATCATTATACTTATCCCTGTCCTGTCGCCGCCGCCGCTCTCTGACACCGCGCGCTCCTCCGGCTTCATCCGGCTTCCTCCTCCAGTGGGCGTAGGCAATGACATCATTGTCTGTGCGCTGGAGGAGGAAGCCGGAAGAAGCCGGCGGTGTCCGAGAGCATCGGCGGCGACAAGACAGGGATAAGTATAATGATTATTACTTTACAGGTTTGCGGCAGCAAGGGGGGGGCCTGTATACCCATGGGGGGGGGCGCCTGTATACCACTGGGGCTGCTGCTGTATACACCACTGGGGCTGCTGCTGTATATACCACTGGGGCTGCTGCTGTATACACCACTGGGGCTGCTGCTGTATACACCACTGGGGCTGCTGCTGTATACACCACTGGGGCTGCTGCTGTATACACCACTGGGAATGCTGCTGTATATACCACTGGGGCTGCTCCTGTACACACCACTGGGGCTGCTGCTGTATACACCACTGGGGCTGCTGCTGTATATACCACTGGGGCTGCTGCTGTATACACCACTGGGGCTGCTGCTGTATACACCACTGGGGCTGCTGCTGTATACACCACTGGGGCTGCTGCTGTATATACCACTGGGGCTGCTGCTGTATACACCACTGGGGCTGCTGCTGTATATATCACTGTGGCTGCTGCTGTATATACCACTGGGGAGGCTGCTGTAACACTGCTGGGGCCTGTATATACCACTGGGGAGGCTGCTGTATACCACACTGCTGGTGGCTGTATACCTGTGCTGGGGTCCACCCTCGGCTTATACACGAGTCAATAGGTTTTCCCAGGTTTTGGGGGCAAAAGTAGGGGGGTCGGCTTATACACGGGTCGGCTTAGACACGAGTATATACGGTATGTTCTCAATCAACCCAAAAGACTCAAATATCAAAGATTAATATTTGTGGAAGTTGGAGTGTTTTTTTTTTTGTAGATTTGGCTATCTTAGGAGGATATCTGTTTGTGCAGACAACTATTACTGTGCAGAATTATTAGGCAACTTAATAAAAACCAAATATATTCCCATCTCACGTGTTTATTTTCACCAGGTAAACTAATATAACTGCACAAAATTTAGAAAAAAACATTTCTGACATGCAAAAACAAAACACAAAAATAATGAGTGACCAATATAGCCACCTTTCTTTATGATGACACTCAACAGCCTTCAATCCACAGATTCTGTCAGTTGCTTGATCTGTTTACGATCAACATTGCGTGCAGCAGCCACCACAGCCTCCAAGACACTGTTCCAAGAGGTGTACTGTTTTCCCTCCCTGTAGATCTTACATTTTATGAGGGACCACAAATTATCTATGGGGTTCAGATCAGGTTAACAAGGGGGCAATGTCATTATTTTTTCTTCTTTTAGACCCTTACTGGCCAGCCACATTGTGGAGTAGTTGGATGCATGTGATGGAGCATTGTCCTGCATGAAAATCATGTTTTTCTTGAACGATTCTGACTTCTTCCTGTACCACTGCTTAAAGAAGTCTTTCAGAAACTGGCAGTAGGTCTGGGAGTTGAGCTTCACTCCATCCTCAACCCGAAAAGGTCCCACAAGTTCATCTTTGATGATACCAACCCATACCAGTACCCCACCTCCACCTTGCTGGCGTCTGAGCCGGAGTGGATCTCTCTGCACTTTACTGATCCAGCCTCTGGCCCATCCATCTGGCCCATCAAGAGTCACTCTCATTTCATCAGTCCATAAAACCTTTGAAAAATTAGTCTTAAGATACTTCTTGGCCCAGTCTTGAAGTTTTATCTTATGTTTCTTGTTCAAAGGTGGTCATTTTGCAGCCTTTCTTACCTTGGCCATGTCACTGAGTATCAAACACCTTGTGCTTTTTGATACTCCAGTAACGTTGCAGCTCTGAAATATTGCAAAACTGGTGGCAAATGGCATCTTGGCAGCTTCACGCTTGATTTTCCTCAATTCATGGGAAGTTATTTTGCGCCTTTTCTGCCCAACACGTTTCTTATGACCCTGTTAGCTATTTGCCATGAAATGCTTGATTGTTCGGTGATCATGCTTCAAAAGGTTGGCAATTTCATGACTGCTGCATCCCTCTGCAAGAGATCTCACAATTTTGGACTTTTCAGAGCCCGTCAAATCCCTCTTCTGACTCATTTTGCCAAAGGAAAGGAAGTTGTCTAATAATTAAGCACACCTTATATAGGGCGTTGATGTCATTAGACCACACCCTTCCTCATTACAGAGATGCAATCACCTGAGTTACTTAATTGGTAGTTGGCTCTCAAGCCTATCCAGCGTGGAGTAGGACAACATGCATAAAAAGTTTCATGTGATCAAAATACTCATTTGCCTAATAATTCTGCACACAGTGTATAGTAATGTCCCCATCCTGATCTCCTTCTTGTAGTAAGGTCCACATTCTGGTCCTCATCTTGTAATACAATCTCCATCTTGAGAGAGCAGGGGTTGTGCAGGGAGAGTGGGGGCTGTTCAAAGTAAGCTTGGCTGTTCAGGAAAAGCAGTGGCTGTGTGGAGTGAGCGGGAACTTAGCGGGGAGAGCAAGACCTTTCAGGGTGAGTGGGGGCTGTGCAGGGAGAGCAGAGACTGTGTGGAGTGAGCGGCAGCTGTGCAGGGAGAGAGGGGCTGTGTGGGGAGAGCAGGGGGTGATCAGGGGCTGAGCAAGGAGAGCGAGGGCTGTGCAGGGACAGTGGTGGCTGTGCGGCATCTGTGTGGGGAGAGAGGCGGCTGTGTGGAGAGAGCAGGGACTGGGCAGGGAGAGTGGGGCAGGGGCTGTGTGGGGAGATTGGGGGCTGTGCAGGGTGAGCAGGGGCTGTGCAGGGATAGTGGGGGCTGTGCGGGGTCTGTGTGGGGAGAGAGGCGTGTGTGGGGAGAGCAGGGACTGTGCAGGGAGAGTGGGGCTGTGCGGGAGATCGGGAGGTGAGTGGGAGCTGTGGAGGGTGAGCGGGGGCTGTGTGGGAGTGGTGACTCTGTAGAGAGGGCGGAGACTGTGCAGGGAGAGTGGGGCTGTGTGGGGAGAGAGGGGGTGAGCTGGAGCTGTGCATAGAGAACAGAGGCTGTGCAGGTTGAGCAGGGGCTGTGCGGGATGAGCTGGGGCTGTGCATGGAGATCAGGTGCTATGCGGTGAGAGTTGGGGCTGTGTGGGGAAAGGGAGGGGTGAGCGGGAGCTATGTGGGGAGAGCAGCGGCTGTGCAGGGTAAATGGGGGCTGTGCGGGGTTAGCAGAGGCTGTGCAGAGGGAGTGGGGGCTGTGCAGAGAAAGCAGGGGCTGTGCAGAGAGAGCAGGGACTGTTTGAAGAGAGCAGTGGTGGCTGAGTGGGGACGATGCAGGGTGAGCGGGGATTGTGCAGGGAGAGCGGTGGCTGAGTGGGGTCTGTGTGGGGTGAGCGAAGGTTGTGCAGGAGGAGCCAGACTATGCATGGTAAGGGGGCTGTGTGGGAAGAGCGGGGCTGGGTGGGATAAGTGCAGGCTATGCAGGGAAGGCCGGGGCTGTGCAGGGAGAGTGGCGGCTGTGTGGCAAGAGCAGGGGATGATCAGGGGCTGTGCAAGGATAGTGGGGGCTGTGTGGGGTGGGCAGGGTCTGTGCGGGGAGAGCAGGGGCTGTATGGGGTGAGCGTGGGCTGTGCATGGAGAGCAGGGGCTATGCAGGGTGAGCATGGGTTGAGCAGGGAGAGCGGTGGCTGTGCGGGGTGATTGGGGTCTTTGTTGGGTGAGCAAGGGCTGTGCGGGAGGTGCTGAGGTTGTGCAGGGTAAGCAGGTGATGAGCAAAGAGATTGGGGACTATGTGGGGTGAGTGCTGGCTGTGCAGGGAGAGTAGGGATGTTTGGAGTGAGCAGGAGCTGGGTAGGGAGAGTGGGGGCAGTGTCAGGACAGCAGGGTGTGATCAGGGGCTGTGCAGAGAGAATGGGAGAAGTGTACAAAAACAGGGCGAGGTAACACAGGAAAATCACCAACACAAGACTGAAAACTAGCCAGGGGTATCAAAAGCTATTTCTTGCAGCTTTCAACAGAAGGCTGAAGGTATTAGTAGGGTGTGGTGCTTTCCAATAGGCTGAAGCTTAGGAGTTAATGACTTCAGCTGGGCAGCCCACACACACATCCACTCTGTCAGATTCTGAAGCATTGCAGCCACTCCAACCTTAGTGAATTGGTGGATCCTACATTCCTCAGAGATTCTGGTTCTGACTTCTCTATCACCAGCACCACCTAAAGTGTGAATACTCTGATGCCTGGTGACAGAAACAGATGTCGCTGGAGCAGGCTCTGGTGGGGATGTGACAAATAAAGATCTCTACAGCTCCCATATACAAGGCATAATGCCCCCCAAACTGTATGATATCCTTCATTAATAACAGAAAAAAACGCATGCCCCAGTCATCGATGCATGTCAGGAAGTTTTATTCCAAATTACGGGTACATAATGCAGGGACTGAAGGGGTGCAGTGAAGGACGACGGCACACCGTTTCACGCTGGAGGTGCTTTGGCAGGACCACTGTCCTTCACTGCACCCCTCCCTCCTTGCATTATGTACCCGTAATTTGGAATAAAACTTCCTGACACGCATCGATGACTGGTGAGTGTGTTTTTTTCTACTTTTTGTTGCTATATACTGTGATTCAAGCCTGCACCACTCGTCCGGACTTGCTTGCCTAACAACCACATGGGCATTAATTACCCTCTGAAGAGAGTTAGTTGCCCAGCTTTTTTCTATTATGTTATCCTGCATTAAAGCCCCCTCACTTTAAAATAATTTGTTAGCAGCCCCTACACGGTATAATGGCTTCTTAGCAACCCCCACACTGTTTTATTGCCTCCATAATGTATCACTATAGCATGGACCCACATTAGCCGCCACACTGTATGATGACTCCATCACTGTTTGATGTCCTCCACAGTAGTCCACAGACTATATGATGGCCTTCCATAGTAGTCCATACAGAATATTGACCACCTTAGTAGCTCTAATTTTTTATGATGGCCCTCCTTGTAGCCCTCATTTTGTAAGAGGGCCTAATTAGTAGTCCCAACTCTGTAAGAGGGCCCTGTTCTGTCCCCGCTTAAGGCGAATGAAGGTGCGCAGTAAGTTATGGTGTGAGAAGTATTACCTTCTTATCCTTGAAGCAAGGCAGACAGGACCAAGTGCAGCTTCGGATGGATGGAGTCAAGCGTGGACATAGAGATGAATCAGTGGTGGTTTATTGAACCTTGCCAGAAGACAGTATGATGATACAATGCAGATGGTACAAGTAGCAGTAGGGTAATTGTCTTGTGGGTGTTCACCCCTGGAGCCACTGCTGAAGCTGCTGCTGAAGCTGCTGCTGGTCAAAAGACTTTGCTTTCTGCAGCCCAAGAATATGTGTCCTTCCCACACTGGTAGCTAGAGTAAAATGGATGCCAGGAAGTGAGGTAGTACACAAGGCTGCAGAACACTCCCACATCCTAGAAGGCATGAAAGGAGGAGCGAGGGAGTGACACAAAGCTACTGGTCAGCAGGTGGCAGCAGACAAGTATGAAACAGATATCAATGAAACAGTGGATTGAACTATATGAAGATATTAAGGGAACAGCACACTCCCCGTCTGAAATTCACTTTGGGGATTTCACTACTAGAGTCTCTAGCTAAAACAACCTGTAAAGAAAAAGCATGTTAAATGCAACATTAAACATAAGTCAAGTCTGTATCGAAGAAGACTCAAGGTTCGAGACTTGTACTGTTCATCCGGCAGGAATGCTCTTGACGAGTGACAACAGAACAAGTTCATGGATGGGTCTTGTGAAGATCTTTGTCCATAAAGGCGACGCTGTGCTCTCTCATTTTGGGCTTGATAAGGGTAGTGCGTCCATCCCCATGTACGTAAGTCTTGAAGGAATTAATCTCTGAACGATTTGCGCATACATTCCCTATGACTACCCATCCTAAGTCCAGTCTCTGGGCGTAAGGTGCATAGTCGGGCCCATTACACTGTTGACGCACCTTGTGTACTCTTAGATTGTCTCTGCCGAGCAGGAGCAGAACCTCTGCATTGACATCCATAGGAGGAATAACACTGGCCAGGTGCCTCAAGTGTGGTTGGTGAAGTGCGGCTTCGGGAGTAGGAATCTCATCCTTGTGATTAGGTATTTGGTCACATTCAATAAGAGTTGGTAAGGGTATTTCGGTGTCTCCATTGATAGGAGAAGCAATGAATCCCCGTGCTCTCCTGCCACTAGTCTTTATACGGCCTGAACAGGTATTTAAGGTGTAGGGTTCTGATGGACCTTTAATACCAAAGGCTTCAAAGAACTTGGGTCCTGCCAAAGACCGGTTGCTTTGGTCATCTATTATGGCATACATCTTCACTGCCTTTTCTGGAAGTCCTTCTGGATAGACCTTGATTAGACATATTCGGGCACAACTCTTCTCCCTTTGACCCTCATCACATACCTCAGAGCATGAGCATGAGACGGCTGTGGCGGTGTTAGACTGTTTCTGGTGCTCCCCGCCGTGACTTGGAGTGGGAGTGATAGCAGAGACTGCAGTCGGTGAATCTCTGGCGAACGGGGTTGGGTGCATAGCTGAGGTGTGTTCTCCGCTATTACACTCCTCACACTTGATGATAGCTTCACAGTCCTTGGCCATATGCTCCACCGAAGCGCAGCATCTGAAACATACCCCCAGCTCGGTGAGGACTTTCTTGCGCTCCTGAAGGGCCTTGGACCTGAACCCTCTGCACCTGCTCAGTGAGTGAGGTTTCTTGTGAATGGGACATTCCTGATTGAAGGACTTGTCTCCCCATGATGGGGTGTACGGTGTACCGGTGGATACCACAGGTGATGGGAGATTAGTCTTTCTTACACTCACAGAGTTCTCAAAGTCTCTATGTTTCTGTATGACACCTTCATACTTCGATGATGGTGTTGTTGAAGTTGCAGTGTTAAGCTGTAGGAAGTCAAGGCTGGGGTCGTTCCTCATCTGGGATTGGTCGTCAATGAACCTGCAGAAATGAATGAATGGGGGAAAGGTGACGCCATGCACTCTCTTGTACTTTGTGACTGATGTTGCCCACTTCTCCTGCAGACTGAATGGTAGCTTCATCACGATTGGGTTAACTCCATGTGCTGTATCTAGATAACACAGGCCGGACAGACGAGGGTCCCTTTTCGCGAGCTCCAGCTCCATGAGCAAATCACTTAGGTCTTGAAGCTTGTGGACCTCCTTGAGGTTGATCTTCGGGACGTTCTGAAGTCTCTTGAATAGGGCCTTTTCTATTGCTTCTGCGCTGCCGAAGGTGCGTTCCAGTCTTTGCCAGGCAGCAGCGAGACCTGCTCCTGCTTGTCCCATGTAAACAGTTCTAAGATTCTTGATACGGTTTGTAGAATCTGGACCCAACCATTTGATCATGAGGTCGAGCTCCTGTTCTGCGGTGAGACTGAGGTTGGCGATTGCTGCCTTGAAGGTTGCCTTCCAAGCACTGTAGCTCTCTGCACAATCATCGAATTTTGAAAGGCTGGTGTTGATTAGCTCTCTGCTCACCATAAACCTGGCAAACTCCGACATATTGGATTCCTCACTGCTTGTTGCCACGACAACTTGTGATGCCCTTTGGACGTGTGCGTTGCCTGGCGTGAAAGGGCGAGATGTTTCCGGGTAGAATGATGTTGCAGCAGGGTTGAGCTGTGGTTTAGCCTCTGTAGATTCTGATGACTGCTGTTCGAGCTGTGGAGGTAGATGGAGAAATGCTTGGTAGCCAGCTTGCTGTAGTGACTTCATTTGAGAAGGCAACTCCTGGTGACTGTCATTAACTTGCTTGGGTGCTGTGGGTAGAGCTGACTTGGAGATCTCAGCGTTGTTGGCTTGGACTGTGATGTAGCCTGGGGTTGACTCAGGTAACTGGTTCAACACGTAGTCTCTGGTGCGATCAACCGGATCGTCTGTTTCCTGCGGAAGGGAGTGAACTGGATCAGGACCTTGGCTCAATGCTTGCTCGAGTAGCTTCACTTCAGCTAACGCAACTTCCTCTTCCATCCTTGAACGAAGAATCTTTATCTGGGCCTCCGCTTCTGCTTCCCTTTCTGCGAAGGAACGTCTCACTTTGGATTGTTCTGCTCTTATACGGGCTTCTAGTATTCTGTCACTCAGGGCTAAGCTTCTTGAGGATGATGCTCTTGATGACCGAGAGGAGTGTCTAGATGAAGTTGTTCTGTGAGATCTAGTTTCCTGCTGGTGAAATATATGGCATTCTGTTTCCTGCTCTTCATCGTGGATAGTGTCGGGTTGTGTTTGTTCTGTTTCAGTAGTTGGGGACTGTGCAAGGTCTTTTTCGGCCATTTTGATTTTAGGAGCGCTGTCTCTTTAAGAAACTAAACTTGGGGTCTGGAAATCGCGGTGCAGCTCCGTTAAGACGCACTAATAAGATTTCCAAGGTGTTTTAGAAGAATTGCGGGGTTTTCCAGTTCGACGATCTGCAGCAATGTGGCGTAGGATGGAGGGAAACTTTGGGTGCCTCACTATTCCTTTATAATGCAGAGATGTGATTCAGGCCTGGTGGATGAGGGATCCCCTAGCACTTATCCAAGCGAGAGCTGTTGCCGGACAGATTCCACAGTGAGGTGCTGGATTCTTAGGGAGTCTGTGGCTGGATAATGAGTTTAAGGCAAGTGTTTTTGGCTGGTTTAAAGCAGTCTTTTGACTGTTCTGTCCCCGCTTAAGGCGAATGAAGGTGCGCAGTAAGTTATGGTGTGAGAAGTATTACCTTCTTATCCTTGAAGCGAGGCAGACAGGACCAAGTGCAGCTTCGGATGGATGGAGTCAAGCGTGGACATAGAGATGAATCAGCGGTGGTTTATTGAACCTTGCCAGAAGACAGTATGATGATACAATGCAGATGGTACAAGTAGCAGTAGGGTAATTGTCTTGTGGGTGTTCACCCCTGGAGCCACTGCTGAAGCTGCTGCTGAAGCTGCTGCTGGTCAAAAGACTTTGCTTTCTGCAGCCCAAGAATATTGTCCTTCCCACACTGGTAGCTAGAGTAAAATGGATGCCAGGAAGTGAGGTAGTACACAAGGCTGCAGAACACTCCCACATCCTAGAAGGCATGAAAGGAGGAGCGAGGGAGTGACACAAAGCTACTGGTCAGCAGGTGGCAGCAGACAAGTATGAAACAGATATCAATGAAACAGTGGATTGAACTATATGAAGATATTAAGGGAACAGCACAGGCCCACTTAGAAATCCTATACTGTAAATGGGTCCCTATAATAGCGTCCATGCTGTATGATGGTAGACCTTAGTAGCAAATTGAGACCTCAGCACTTAAATGTTGGTAAGGGAAGGATCTTGATGCAATTGTAACCCTGGATTGTTTATCCCTTGTTTCTCCAGCACTACTGTGCATGCTCATGCTCTGTCCCTATTGTTCTTTCCCCTATCCAGCTAGGTTACCATTTTTGTCCACGTTGTAAGGTCCTCTGTTACATGACTATCCATGTGTGCAGTCCCTGGCTGCTCTGCTATGGAGCTATCTACGGGTTTCGAGGTCCTCTGTTGAGTTGCATGACTCTCCACGTGTGCCAGGCTTGCAGCTGCAGCCAGGTGCCCTGGGCCTCAGTTCCTGTGTTGTTTATGCTGGGTTTCTGTTTGTGCCTAGGGTGCGTAGAGCCACACCTTTCACATTTTTATAGGAGTGGTGTTTACACCTTGAATTGGTGTTCCCAGCCTTTTGCTGTGGGGCATCTCCTATTTAATGTTCTTCTTTGCTATTCTGCACCCTCACATTAGGTTGCAGAACCTAACCATGTGTGTTGGTCCAGCATGCTGCTTCTGGTCTGCCTTTTGTTTCCAGTTTCAGTCCTGCAATCAGTTCTGGGATAGCTGATGTCTGGCTATCTTTGTCCATGGACCCGTCCTTCCTATGTGTTTTCCCTGCTACCAGCTTCCCAGCCTTGTTTTTGGAATCCTGCTGTGTCATGTTCCAGAAGTCTTTGAACCTGAAGTCTGCAAGTTTCCTGTGCCTGAGTCCTGTGACTAAACCTCTGCTCGTCTCTTGGACTTGAAGTCCGGTGTTCCTACTGTGTTCATACTATTTTGCTGTGCTTGACTGGCGCCATGTCTGGTATCTGAAGTCCAGTAGATGTTCTGCCTGTTTCTCGATGTCCTGCCTGTGTCCTGATGTCCAGTCCAAGATCCTGGTTGTCCAGCCTATGTTCCAGAGTCCGTCCTGCCTGAATTCATGTAAGTGTCCAGTGTTGTTTTTCAGTACCGACCCAGTCCAAGTTTCCTGAATCTGACCAGCCTGTGTCCTAAACTGACCTATTGGTGTTCCTGGACTTTTCCTGTCCATGTCTAGCCTGTTTCTGATGTTCTGCCTGTGTCCCGATGTCCAGCCTGGATCCCGGTGTCTATCTAGTGATATAGTCTCCCCAAAGCCATTAGCTTCATGGCCAGCGCACCGGAGTTTCAATGTGCGCTGGCCATGGAGCCGATGCTGAATTCTTCAGCACCATGGAGAGCCGTGGCTTCACTATGCAATTAGCGTAAGTACCTGGAACAGCACCTCATTAAGGACGCTGCCCAGCAAAGTGATTATGCTAATTGCATAGCATACCGGCGCGAAGACAGCCAGGAGCTGCCAGCTTTCTGCAATGATTACAAAAAGCTGACAAATGCCGTCAAATTAGAAATATTAGGAATATATGTGACTCACCGTGGCCGGGACTCCGGTTTAGACAGGCGTTTGCTTCCTCCTCCTTGTCACGGGTGGACCGCGCCTGCCGGTAGTGGGGCCCAGTGGTGCAGATCAAAAGTGATGAGACGTCTTGTGGGAACAGATTAAGGGGTTAATTGTTTCGTGACGCCACCTATGAGAGTTTCGGTAACTGTACCGACGCTGCGGGGCCTCCGGGGGATGGAATGCAGCAAGATGGAACGTTCCCCACAGGCTGAGCGGTGATCCCCGGAGCCAGGAGCTGCGCAAGATGTTGTGAGGCAGCTGCGGTTACCTTAGCATGCGGATAAACAGTTCATAAGAAGGCACGGACACTGTAAGTCTCTGTAACGGGTTCTTTACTGTAACCAGCAGGCAATACATGGTATACAGTTTGTAGGTAGTGGACCGGGTGGACTCAGCAATGACCAGTGTGTTCTCAGAGATCCGCGGTGTTGCTCCATTCTATCTAAGTACTGTGCCGTTGTCGCCCAGGAATACCAGATCGGGTACAGGGAGGCTGCTTGAATGCCCTATCCGGGGTATACATTCCGGATGCTTTGGGGAGCCTTGGGTCCCATGGTGGGTACACCGCTGGTTAGACGACTGGATTTGGCGATGGTGGGGTGCTCCTGTAAAGCGATCCCTCCACTCCTCTGGTTTGCATAGCAGAGCTGAACTGCTGCTTGCTTCGGTATCAGCATTTTGAAGCCCGTAGATCGGTTGGTAATGCACCGGGAGTAATGGTGCTCAACCGTGGTGACAGTAGGGAGATGGCCGGTAGAAGGTGGACAGGGGGCCGCACGGAACTGTGCAACCCCCTCTCCTAGGTTGCAGAGCTGGGAATCTGCAGAGGTCTTCTGGGTTGCTGTTACACTCTCAGACTCCACTTTCCAACTAAAAACTAAACTTTCCACTACACACTACCCTTACACTCCGCCCACCAGGACCTGATTGGCCCTCTATGCTAGGTGATGCATGCAGGGTATGGATCTCTGAGTTAACTGTGTGACTGCTGGGTCAGAGAATATTGCTGCTGCATTTATGGCTGCAATACCCTCCTGTGACGCACTCGGTGCGGGGCGCCACATATGCAATTAACCCCTGAACTACCAATGAATTTAGGGAAAGTGGTCACTCCCTAGAGACATGGTGCCAAAATATTATACACATATTAACCCTTTATTAACTGGGTTAACTATTATTATTATTATTATTTATTTATATAGTGCCATTGGTTCCATGGCGCTTTACATAAGAAATGGGGGTGACAAGAACAGGTACAGTACATATGAGCAGTCAGTGCTTGCTGATACACAACGGGAGAGGACCCTGTCCACGAGGGCTCACGGTCTACAGGGGTGGGAAGGACACGATAGGAGGAGGAGCGCCAAGCGTGTGGTGGAGCGGCGCTGGAACTCATCATAAGTTGTAGGCTTGCTGGAATAGATGAGTTTTCAGGTTCTTTTTAAAGCGCTTGAGGGTAGGCGAGTGTCTGACATGCTGGGGGAGAGAGTTCCAGAGTCTAGGGGAGGCGCGGGAGAAGTCTTGTATGCGGTTGTGGGAGGATGAGATGAGGGGGGAGGAGAGGAGGAGTTCTTGTGAGGAGCGTAGGTTGCGTGCGGGTTGGTATCGGGAGATCATGTCGGAGATGTAGGGGGGGGACAGGTTGTGGATGGCTTTGTAAGTCAGGGTTAGGATTTTGAAGCGGGGTCTTAGGGAGGTGGGGAGCCAGTGGAGTGCCATGCGGAGAGGGGAAATAGGGGAGTAGCGAGAGGGCAGGTGGATTAGACGGGCGGCTGAGTTTAGGATAGACCGGATGGGGGCAAGGGAAGAGGCAGGGAGGCCGGTGAGCAGTAGGTTGCAGTAGTCAAAGCGGGAGATGATGAGGGTGTGGACGAGGGTTTTGGCAGTGTCATGACCAAGAAACGGGCGGATACGTAAAATGTTCTTGAGCTGG